>JAYESA010000009.1:73340523-73525523 GCA_036927795.1 Iris macrosiphon | reverse complement strand
CCGAGATACTTTGATGGCACGGAGGACGCCATCACGGCAGATGCATGACTCTAAGACATCAAAGTTATTCTGGCGGCGACGAAGGTTCCGGCTGATGAACAAGTTGACCAGGTTCGATTGTAGCTTCAAGACCTTGTTCTTAACTGGTGGATGTTAGTAGAGGTTGGCTTGAGGCATCATATCTCTTAGTACAGTTTCAGGGCTTGATTTAGAGCTAAATATTTTAGAGTTCTAGCGCAGTATGAGCTCCAACAGAGATTTATCAGTCTTAAGCAGGCCGACAGAACAGTGGATGGATATGCAGCCGAGTTTTGCAGGATGAGTAGATTCGCTTCGATTATGGTGGCTACAGAGCCGGATAGACCAATGAGGTTCCACCAAGGACTTTATCTAGAGATTCTAAAACTGGTAGAGGGGCACGACTACCAGACTTATGAAGAAGTACTGATAGCAGCTCGGAGGCATGAGCTTACCATGAAGAGGTTATCGGCAAGGACTTGGGGCCAGATGAGGTCTCATGTTCAGAGTGGAGGAAGAGGTGGAAGAGTACCTCAGACGTCAGCACCATCACCTGGCGTTCGCATCCATGATTCTGTCAGGACCCACACCCGGAATTGGGACACGAGTAAGCGGGTACGTCCAGCCTACGCCGCAGCATCGACGGTAGAATGCTGTCAAGGTCATGATACTATCTAAGCAATCTCACACAAGCATCCAATCTCCATAAGGAGGCACGGATGACATAATATAATATGAACACATACTCAATCACATAACTACAGCACAATAAGATATCGAAGAAATAAAATATAATATAATAATCTAACTCAACAAATATCCATGTCTCAACAAATATGCCGGAGACAAATCCGGTGCCAAATGATCTACTAAAAGAACTAACTAGATAACTAGTGATTCTGACTAGACCTCCCAGAATCACAACTGAACTACCAAGTCCAAGTCTGCAGCTACTCACCCTGTGGTCTATAAAGTGTCGGACACCGGTCCTCTAAGGCATAGTCTGGAAAAATGTTTCCAGTCAGGAAAGAGCAAAGTACAATCTCAAATAACAGTTCCATTTAATTGATAAGGACTATAAAGCAATAAACAGATGATGCTATATACTGAGAGAAGACAATGAACAAATGCAATGGCAAAATAAAGAGACAGGCAATGTAAAGAGACAGGCAATATAGGCAATATGATACAGTTAGTGCATATACGAAGAGAACAAGATACAATATCATATACGGGTAATGTAGTATATGATCTAAAATAGAGAACTGTAATCTATTCTAAGTGTTTAAAATAGTAGCTTCAAAATGTGATCGGCTTGGGAACATGTACGAGAGCTATATGGCCTGGCTAATCATATGTGAGGAGCATGATTAACACTTACATTGTTCTATACTTGTATAATAGGGATATGATCACATTTCTCACTAACTACTTCCCCGCCCCCAACTAGTACTGTGGATCCAATCATGACACGTCACGATACACGATTAATGTGCAATATATCATGTACGAGGTCTAAATATCAATGTCGTGTACAATGTCAATACGATAATCAATGTAACATCTCATGACTAAAGATCCAATCTATATACTAGTCCGTGTAGTACAGTGTCAAGAATCAGATGTAACATTTCTAGATACTGGAATTATAGAAATTATCAAACAATTGAAAATTATCAGAGAATGTACTTGCCTTGGGTCCTTAGCTGGTAATACCAATGTCCTGTTCCAGAGTATCGCCTAGATGAACCAACAGTCCTATAGACATATCATAAATATAATATTTGCATCAGATGCTACACTAACACACAATCATAATACACTGGCCTCAGGGCTATGCTAGGTATGATACTGGTCAACTAGGGTCAGTGTGCGTCAAGTTGCATGGGTGTCGCGTCTGTGATTGTTGTGCAAGATAGATGGTCAAAATGATACGGGGCTCGCCAGTACGTGAGTGTACATATGGCAGCCTTGTATTAATTAACAGGGTTACAGGTCCATGTAAATACGGGGCATCCGTAATTACACTCGGGTCGCCTACAATACAATACATATATATGTATATACCAATAATTACGTACAAAATATGTATAAGTGCATATCAATAAATAGAAATATATATATATATATATATATATATACATATACATATGTTAAAAATATACATAACACATTTATACATAATAACCATTTTTTTAGAATATATATATACTGAATATATATATATATATATATATATATATATATATATATATATATATATATATATATATATATATATATATATATATATATATATATACCAATAAAAATATACCTATACTATATTTAATACAAGTACACATATATATACACCAAAATACATACATACATATATATATATATATATATATATATATATATATATATATATACCAAAATACGTATTTATATATACCAATACAAATATATATATATATATATATATATATATATTTATACCAAAATAGTACTTATACTATATACAGGTATATATATACCAATATGAACATATATCATATATATATACAGATATATTAATATATATATATATATATATACATTGAATACGTATATATATAAATACGAAAATACACGATATATATATATATATATATATATATATATATCTATATATACATATATGCGTATAAATACGAAACATACATACACACATACACATACACACACGCGTACGCGAGGAGGATCGAACCTGAGCGTGCACGACGACGGCGAGGTGGTGGTCCGTCAGCAGGAGGAGAATGCCGGCGGGTCTGGATCGGGAGATAGCTCGGGTGATGGTGGTGATAGGTCGGAGAGGGATGATGGCACTGGTGGTGGTAGGGTGGTTCGTCTGGCCGGAGGGAGGGTGAGTGGTGAGGCTGTGCCGGAGAGGGGATGCTGGGTTCTCGTGGTGGTGGTGGAATAGGTCGTGGCTGAAGAGGGGACCGGACTGATGGTGGTGCCGGTGTCGAGCGGGGTACAGCAGCGGGAGGTCGGAGGGCTGTGGGTCGTCGAGCCGATGGGAGGTGGTGGTGTGAGGAGTAGGTAGGGGGTAGTTGATGTCGGAGCAGATGGAGGAGGAGTTGGCGAGGCTGACCGCCGAAGAGGGGATGTAGTGAGGAGAAGGTCGGCTGTGTTGAGGCTGCTCGGCTCCGGAGGGGGGAGCTCGGGACGGCCGGGTGTCGACCGTAGAAGAGAGTGTGAGGTCGAGGAGTTCTGGTGAAGTGGAGTCGAGGGTGGTTGCAGTGGGGGGCTCCGGGGGAGAAGAGAAGCAGGTGCAGTGGTCGTGTGCAGCGAGGGGCCGTCGGGCCGGAGTCAGGGTGCAGGCTTGACTGTGGAGCTGGCCGGAGTGGGTGAGCCGAAGGAGGAGGATGTCGACTGAGGGGGATGCAGGGAGGAGCTCGGCTGCGCTGCGGAGGTCGGCTAGGAGAAGCAGTTGAGCGGCCGGCGGGGCTTAGCCGTGCCGGGTGTGGAGCTAGGAGGAGGAGGTCAGGGTGCAGGCCGGGGTCGGGGTGATCTCCGGGTGAACAGTGGGGGTTTATTCCCCCCCCCCCCCCCCCTTTAATTTAAAAAGAAGGAGAAGAAGAAGAAAGGAAGAAGAAGAAGAAGAAGAAGAAGAAGAAGAGAAGGAGAAAGGAAAAATGAAAAAAAGAAGGAGAAGACTACGGTTGAGTGAGGGGAGGATGATGGGGGCTTCCCTAGGTTTGGAGATTAGGTCATGGTTGGGAAGAGTGTGTGTGATGGGACATTAAATAGGATGGTGAGTGGAAAATGAGTGGTGTTGATGCACCCATTTTGAATGGGTGGTCAGGATTTGACATGGAGGAATTTATTCATGTAAGGATGAGAGTTGTTGACTAGTCAAATATTTGGGCTCTCCATTTAGTCTGAACCAATGGTGTGTTGACACCTAAAACAATATTTGCAAATTAGTCCCCTTAAATTTGGATATTTGCACAGACACAGGAAATGATAAAAAATTGGTGGGCGGTTTGGTGTTTGGTATTTTGTAGGGTGAGGGGGTGTTGTGTGTTTTGTATGGGCTTAATTAATGGGGTATAGGAATTAAATCGGGATTAAACGGGATTAGTCAAAATGGTATCCCCAATTTAATTAGAAATAAATGCAAGAGGTGTTCTAAAATTAATTAGGAGTACATGGGGCCAAAATTAGGTTGGGTCACAAATATCATTAGTGAAGAAGACTCAGAACAGAATATTACCCTAATTTGGGTTGCACAAAAAATGGGTCAAGATTGCCTCCAATTTCGATTGGAACGCACTACGATACAAAGTTGAAATTTATTTAGAATTTAAATAAACGTCCGCGACGAATATTGTGCGGCTAAAATGAAGCACAAGAGAGCATAATTATGAGTTACAAAAAGGTCAGAATGGAAGGCGGGCACGTCTAGGGCAAGGTTGTAAAATTTGTTGGAAGGCAAAAAGCTAGGGTAGCGCTCCAAATATCGAAACAACGGTAAGGCGCAACAATTAAATAAAATTACGGTAATTAATTACTACCTCCAATAATTGAATTCTAAATAAAACAATTAAATACATAATCCTATAATTCGGTCAGGTGTTCATCTAGTGGGCTTCTAGGTCAAGTCTACCAGCTCAAACATTAATGAACACTATATATATATAATATATTTAAATACACATCTCACACAATTATTTAATTTAAATACACATATCATAAAATCATTTATTATAAATACCACAATATTAATAATATATAAAAAGTCAAAAATACCCCTATTTTTAGAATGTGGTAGTGACAGATTCAGCACCAAGGAGGTCGACAGTTTCGACGGTGACAACACCGGCTCGACAGCAGCCAAGGCAACATCAACAACAATGCCAGGGAGTACCGGCGGGGTGTACTTATTGTGGCAAGAAAGGACACACTAGAGATATATGTAGGGCATCCAACGGGTTGTGTATGAGGTGTGGTAGTCCAGATCATCGGATTGTCAATTATCCAGTGATACAAAGGCCACGAGGGCCAGTTCAGCAATTTCCAGCACTGCCAGCACCAAGAGCAGTACAATAAAGAGAGCCAGCGACAACAGTGCGGCCATTAGCTCAGCGTCTGTTACTGACGCAAGCTGAAATATAACAGCTGCAGCAGAATCAGCAGTAGGGCCAGCAGCACAACAGCGTCACCAAGGGAGACAGCAGCGAGGAGCACAACAGGACCAAGGGCAGACATTCACCTTGTCTTTGGAGGAGGCTTTAGCATCGGGCGACGTTGTGGCAGGTAACATTTCTATCGCATCTTTTTCTGCTGTAGCATTGTTTGATTCAGGTGCATCTCATTTATTTGTATCTGCACGATTCGTGACACGCATTGGAGTAGAGTTCGAGGCATTTCCAGAGAGGTTGAATATACTCTCACTGGTAATGGTCTCATAGGAGTTAGTAGAATATGTATAGCGTGTCCGGTCGTAGTGTGTGAGCGTTCACTACCAGTACTATTGATCGAGTTCCCTATGGGTAAATTTGATGTTATCTTAGGCATAGACTGGCTGAGAGACAGTCATGCTACAATAGATTGCCATAAGGGTAGGGTATTATTTAGTATCTAGGGCATGAAAGACTTTGCCTTTGACAGATCTGTGGGAGACCGGCATGAAGGGAGGATCGGAGCGACAGTGTTTGCAGAAGAATATTTTTTTGAGATAGTTAAGTAGTACTTAGACGTCTTCTCAAAAGAACTAACAGGGTTACTGCCAGTAAGAGATGTTGAGTTTTGTATAGAGTTGATCCCTAGAGCAGGGCCAATATCTTGTAAGTTTACCAAATAGCACCATCAGAGCTAGACATACTGTACCAACATATAGAAGAACTGAAGTCAAAAAAGTTTATTCGAGCCAGTAGATCACCTTGGGGAGCGCCAGTGGTTCTAGTGAAGAAGAATGATGGGTCGTCACGGTTATGTATCGACTACAGACAGTTGAACGCAGTAACAGTGAAGAACAAGTATCCACTACCAAGGATTGATGATTTATTTGATCAGTTGAATAAAGCCAAGATTTTCTCTAAGATCGATCTTCGATCAGGTTATCATCAAGTAAGAGTTCGGGAGCAATATATACCTAAGACATTATTTAAGTCACGATATGGGCATTACGAATTTCTAGTTATGCAATTCGGACTAACTAATGCTCCAGCGATATTTATGGATTTGATGAACCGTATTTTCATGCCATATCTAGATCAGTTCGTAGTGGTTTTCATAGACGACGTTCTAGTCTATTCCAGTAGCGAAGATGAGCATGAAGAGCATCTTCGGAAGGTCTTGCATATTTTAAGGAAATACCAGTTATACGTAAAGTTCATCAAGTATGAGTTTTGGTTGGATCACGTGTCATTCTTGGGTCACATCATCTCTGGGGCAGGAGTAGCAGTATATCCGAAGAAGGTTGAGGCCGTAGAGAGTTGGCTAGTTCCTAAGACAGTAGATGAAGTGTGTAGTTTTCTGGGATTGGCAGGATACTACAAAAGGTTCATAGCAGACTTTGCAAGGATTTCAGCACCGCTGACTCGATTAAAGCGCAAGGAGGCTAAGTTCGACTGGTCAGCAAAGTTTCAGACATCATTTGAAGAATTTAAGAAAAGATTGATTTCAGCTCCGATTCTAACGCTTCCAGTAGGTTCTGGAGGGTTTACAGTGTATTACGATGCATCAGGCAAAGGACTTGGATGTGTGTTAATGCAATATGGAAGAGTGATAGCTTATGCATCGTGGCAGCTTCGAGATCACGAGAAGAATTATCTGACTCACGATTTGGAGTTGGCGGCGGTAGTATTTACACTTAAGCTATGGAGGCACTACCTTTATGGTGATCGGGTGGAGATATTTACGGATCAAAGCCTCTCATGATCTGCCTCAATCCAACTGTAGACCAAGATATCATCAATAAATACTATCACAAACTGGTCTAGGTGAGACATGCAGATGCGATTCATAAGATCCATGAATATCACTGGCGCATTGGTCACTCCAAATGGCATAACAAGAAACACCCAATGGCCATATCTAGATCTGAACGTCGTCTTGGGTATATCCTGCTCTCTGACTCTGATCTGATGATACCCAGATCTCAAATCGATCTTAGAAAATACAGCTGCCCCGCTAAGCTGATAAAAAAAGTCATCTATCCTGGGCAAGGAATACTTGTTCTTAATGGTCACCGCATTTAGGGTACGATAATCAACACATAAACGCGATGAACCATCCTTCTTTTTAACAAGAAGCAAGGGGGCTCCCCAAGGTAATCCCCTGGTAGAATAAATTTCTTGGTCCTCAACTCCTCTATCATCTGGTACAGAATCTCCAACTCTGGTGGTGACATCCTGTAGACTCTCTCTGAAACTGGCTTCATCCCTAGAATCAAATCGATGTAGAACTCCACGTCTCGAACTGGCGGCATGCTTGGAATCTCATTGGAAAATACGTTCGAAAACTCACAGACAACTTTGGAAAACTGCACCTCGTCTACTTCTATCCTTAGGATAACTGACGAAGACTCCCCCTCGCCTCGCAAAAATGAGAACTCCTCCTCACGAGGGACACGAAAGATAACCTTACCGGAACGACAATCTATCGTCACATTTTGCGCACTCAACCAATCCATTCATAGGACTAAATCGTAGTCGCCCATAGGAAACTCTATTAGTCTAGCGGGAAACTCTCTACCGTACACTATGACTCGACATGAGGCATAAACTCTATCTTCTCCCACAAGACCATTACCAGTAAGTATATTCAACCTTATAGGTAAGGATTCTCGTGTCACGAATCGTGCAGATATAAACGAGTGCAATGGCCAGAATCAAATAATACTGAAGCTGAATGCGAATGTAAGAGAATGTTACCTACAACCACCTCTCCAGCCGCTAGTGCCTCCTCATAAGACATCCTGAAAGTATGTCCTTGCCCTCTGGGCGCTGGTCCCCTCTGCTTCTGGCCTCTTTGCCTGACCTGAGCCTGGGCCTGAGCATACTGATGTGGCCTCTGCTGCTAGAACGTCTGAGACTGCATTGTAGTGCCTCAAATCCCAATCCGACCGGGATACACACTATATAGTTGGGCTTGTGGCTAGTCTGTCTGAGTCATATTTTGGTGTTTAGATCTTCGGCATCCTCTTGCCACGGACGAAATGCGATGATCCTTTGATATGCCTTTATTGAAACGAGTCCAATAGTTTTCGTGCTTTGTTGCTTGGTTTTCTTGATCTCGCTTTGGGATTTTATTTTGGTGTTGCTTTCGATTTGCTTGATTTTTGTTGTTGGCTTTCTCGTTTGGAGCTTTGATTCTTGGAGAATTTGGAAGGAAGGATAGGCAAATAATTCTAACCCGGTGCTCGTGCTATTGCAGGTTCGTGTAACTGACATTTGATCGTCGCTAGACGGAACTCGTTCTTTCAGCACTTTTCCTTAACCAGTGAGTGGTTCAGACCCTTCTTTCCTACTTCTTCATGTCCACATCTCTAATGTTTCAAACGTTCAATCGATGATGCCCGGCTGAACGCCTAGGAAATCCTTAGCCATAATGCATACTAGCCACTAAGAAAGGAACATGGAATTGTAGACTATACTTGTATTCATAAACACCTTATAAACACGAGCTCCATATAAAGGAAATTTGGGTTATTGGTTGCGGCCTGGTGCCTCGGAGTATTTGGACCCACGGGACACCAAAATCAAAATACGACTTTGAGAAAATATGAATTATTGCATAAGTATATATATTGTTGCTTTACTTCTTCTGTTTCATCTCTTGCATTGTATGATATTTGAATTGTTCATGCATTTGCATGGTCTGGGACAACTTGTGCACAAGGTTTGGCATTTCATCGAAATGGTATTCCGGGACACTGGAACCGTATCGACCCGGAGGAGTATTTGATCGTGCTAGTCGCGATGCATTGCGGGACCTTCAGCAGGGCTTGCTACCCGGGCTGATAGGGCACGCCGTAATGCCTTGGATAAGTTCCCATGGTGTCGATCACACCAATGAACGCATAGAATAGAACACATGCTAATTTATTGTCTTGTGCAGATGGTAAGTATACTTGTGTTTCGTTGCAGGAAAGGCGTGCATCGGTTAAGTAAGCGACCGATGTACTTTATGGATTCAACGTTATTTTTGTTCCTCTAAAAACATGCAACTGATATGAACTGAATTCACTTAGTTCTCTATAGAAAGATCATTTTAAATGCATGCTCGCCCTTAATAAACAAGTGTTGATTTAGGCGAGTGGGTTTGTCCCGCTCACCAGTACAGCTGAGTACTGACCCACGTTATGGACAATTATTTCAGGCACTCAGACGGTGCAACGCTAGTGGATAAACGAGAAGGCATTAGAAGTTCTTCTATTTTGAAGTATAATTGAAGTCAGTTCAATTTAGAGGCATGGATTTTTTTTCAACCTATACAAGGGCGTAATGTATGAACGACGAGGCCTATCTGATGGAGCACGCCCTGTATTTTGAGTTTTTCTTTTGTAATGCAAACCAAGTAGCTAAGAGGCGCATCAAATGTAAACTCTTGTAAATTACTCTGAATTATCAATGAAAAGCATATTTTTTTCCTATACTTGTGTTCAACTATCTGTGAATGTGTTTTCTAACTTGTGTTTTAAATGGGTTCCTATCACTGCACGTTCTTGCCTTATGCGAGCGCAACTCCAGGCTCGCACGGCATCACGTCCTAGCGAGGACGATCGGTTCCACAAAGGATCTAGCGAGGACGATTGACCATTTTTGGGATCGGGGCATGACATGCGTCGATAAAGGCCTCGGGGACTGCTGCTACTGTACCAGCACTGGTGCCCTGGACTGCGGAGCTGCTGACTGGACTGATGATGATCTAGCTGAATCCCTCCGGGGACAAGTGCTAACCATGTGTCCTGCTCCACCACATGATATACACAGACCCTATGCCTTACGGCACTCTGCGAAGATGTGGCCTGGCTTCCCATAGTGGGAACACCCGACTGAAGATGACTGCCTCCGCTGCTGGTGACGAGTCTGAGAAGTCTGTTGAACCGAAGTTGTCCTCCTCGGTGACCCGATCGATAAAGCTCGAACTACCAGTGTCGGTGCCGAATACTGTGTAGAAGATCCCCTCTGAATAAGAGGCCTCTTCTGTACCCTAACTCTGTTAACTATCCTCTGGGAGGTGTACTCATGCCTCCTCGCCGCTCTTATTACAGCATCAAAAGTCTGGAACTCATGCTGCTCCACTGCCAGTATGATCTCCAGATAAAGTCCCTGCTGGAACCTCCTCGCCCGGTCCAACTCGGTCGCCACCAAGGTGGGAGCAAACTGACTGAGTCTGCAAAACTGCGCCGCGTAGCCGTCGATGGTCCTACTCATCTGCTTGAGGTTGTTAAACCTCTCATGCAAGTCATAACGCGATACCGTGACGTAGTGTCGGATCTAAAATCTATCGCTGAAGTCCGCCCATAGAATTGGCGTCGTCAGCGAAACCTCCTGAGCTGCCCAGCAGTCATGGGCCAAATCCAGTAGCTGTAGCCTAACCACTACCCCTTGCTCCCTAGCCGGAACTGTTGCTGCCTAACTCGAGTATGGCCTAAGTATCCTGGAGCCATGCATCTAACGCAATCGCATCCTCAATACCATAGAAGTACGGGGGATGGAGATGCCTGAAGCTGTTCGTAGAATTATGGGTCTGAGAACCACCTCGCTCTATAACCGTCTGGACTGACTGAGTGACAATGTCACTCTGTCGCTGGTGAGTTTCCATAAAACCCGTCAGAACATCCATCAGGGCTCGAACAACATCTGACTGCTTTAGCTTATCCCACTGCACTGGTACTGCCAGTGGATCGGGCTGAAAATACTACTCTAGATCAGGATCAATTCTTGACTCTGCTCCAGAATGCTGAGACTGAGCCCCAGGAATCGGCTGACCATCGGGATGCTGATCTACCATCATCAAAACCCGAATGATCTGATCAGAAGGACCAAGAACAGTGTCCCTGAAAGTCAAGGAACACAAAGATCAAAAATCAAGGAACATGATAGAGCAATGATGAAAATAAATATCAGGTCAATGAATAGAGATATAGGTTAATCTAAAAATAGATCAATGGGAAACAAATATGATTGAGACTTCTAATCACTGATAACCCCTACATGTCTGAAAACCAGACCAGCATGGGCCACCACTAAAACCCTGTCAGGCCTCAGGTCCAGAATACTGGAGAGCGGGGGCTGACAAAGCCAGCTACCTATACCAGAGTACACCGGTACCCCGAGATACGGTCACGAATGTGAATAGACGTGGGGGGTTAATACTACAAGCCATTAGTCAACCTAGGTCAAGCAATCCTAGTGTCTGAATCACAAGCAGTAAATCATAATGTACAAGAAAATATGATCATCATAAGAAAAATAATAAAGCATCCCAAACCATATATACATAGCTAATCATGAAGCTAGTAATACAAAATGAAGAACTAGCAAGAGAATAAGTCATACATGATCAACTCTAGCTATAGTCTAGAATATACTAATCATGTCATGCCCAGTAGGCGATACAACAAGTCCAAAATACGAGCTAATAGGTGCTCGGGGTTAAACGCCACAAAAGAATATGTACAATAAGTGGATGAATAAAAACAAAACCCACTCAATCGGTCTGGTGCTCCGCGTGATCACCATCTTCGGGAAGAAACGAAAGATCCTCTGGCTCTGCTACCGGATCTGGCTAAGCAAAACTAGTGGGGTCAGACCCCAAATAGTAAGTACCACAAAGGAGGCCAAACTATGAACTAAAAACCAGCAATACAACATAGAGATGCAAAGTCCTAAGCAACATATAACCACCATGTATAATATAAAGTGCACCGGGAAAAATAAATAAAACATAAAATATGTAAAGAAAACTGGTCAGGACCGTGTATGAGATCATGCAAGGTGAACATAAGCATATAAGTAAACTGGAAGAGGAAAACTAACGAGAAAAGAACTAGTACAGTAAAGAAAGCATGCAAGGGAAATATTTAGGGAACAATACATATGAGATAAATAGCGCCCAAGACAATAGACATGAGTGTACCACGCCGGGTCACCATCAGGCAAGCAAGACAATATACGGCACGACAAGAAATGGACTCCATCCATAAATCACGGCCAAGCAAGAAGTACGGCTTACTACATTAGCTAACTAGGGTTATCACAAGTCCTAATTACTAACAAATACAATTTAGGATTTCCATACGGTCGCATGCCCTGCAGAATTTTCAAGCTACCGAAACGTCGAACGATCGTAAAGTAAATAATAGTGTATACACCACCCCCATGGGAGATGTGCACCTAATCCAAGTCACACAAAGGTGAACCTGAGTAAGTCAATACATTATGCCCCACATGACGGTGAGCTGGAAATGTGCACTACTCGACGACATGCTACAAGTCCATCTAGTAGTAGATTATCGGGGCACATGACTGCATGCAACCAGGAGATCCTCCCCCAATGATCTAATTATTCTTGCTAGTTATTAATGCTTAATATTTTAGTTTAGTATTACGGGTGTGGCATTCCACAGAATCCTTCCTAGACATGATGATTCCCGCAGGGATGAACTAGACAAGATAGTGTTTTGACAAGCACAATCACAAGACTAAACAAGAATACAACCATACGGTTATAGGCAAGACGAGCGTGCGCTATACCAAGCCACAAGAATCAATATAACAGTCAAGAAATCAGGAGTGTACCACTACAGGTCACTATCAGGCAAGTACATGACAAGTCTAGACAGATGTATAATGGGTAGGTGTCCCCAAAGCTATACACGACAAGTGTATAATGGGTAGGTGGTCCCAAAGCTATACATATGTCAAGTCAAGTAGAAGGAGTGTACCTCGATGGGGTCACTATCATGCAAGTACAGGACATGGTATAATGGGTAGGTGTCCTAAACTATACATAAAGTGGAGACTGGGTACAATGGGCATATCAATAAAATAAACAAGTAGAGCCGAGAAGTAACACAGGGAAAGCATATACATGTGCCGGGTCATGCCAAGAAAGTATCATAAACGAAATATAACAGAAAAGACAAAACAGGCAAAAACAGGGTCATTCGGATTATCCGACGGATCTCCTCGGATCACCGTCGGATCATCCGATCCTTCACAGCAAGTAATGGGCCATAATTTGGATCACCCTTCGGACCGCCGCGGATCGCCGTCGGATCACCCGATTGGTCACAACAAGTAATGGGCTACAATTTGGATCATCCGTCGAACTGACGCGGATCAACGTCGGATCATCCGATGGGTCACAACAAGTAATGAGCCACAATTCGGATCATCCGTCGGACTGCCGTGGATCACCTTTGGATCGTCCGAGTGGTCACAGAAACCCAGACATGGAATATTTTTAAAACTTGTTCGGGCCGTAAAAACTTTGTTCTAACTCAGAATTTGGATTTTCAAAGGTCAAAATTGTATATGATCAAATTCCCAACAGCCTGTGGACATTCAATTTTATCAACTTTGAGATTTGAGAGATCGATTCCGAGAAATACCGTACCAGTGATTTACGAGAAAAAATAAAACTTGTCCGGAATCCACAAAACTCGAAACTACCAAAATAGAAACCAGGCATGGGTCTCTAGTAGATCATAAACAAAGTCTCATGGTAAACACACCGGCTATTGTTTCTGATGCCGAGTTTTCTAACGTGTAAATACCATGGTTTCTACAGAAAAAGTCAAAACCAAGCCGAATTTATTTTTGAAAATATGCACAAGGTTGAAAATTACTAGAGAAACATATTTAACAAAGCAAGCTTCATGAAATTCTAATCACAAAATATCAAGAAAAAATAAAAACTGCAATAAAATTATGTCGTTCAGTATTTTTGCAAGATTTACTTGCCTAAAGCCAAGCTCCCAGCCTAAACCTTCAACTCCACCACCGAGAGGGGTTCAGAAACCACACTCTAAGGCCTCAAGACCAAGCTCCTAGCTCCCGCGAAAAATGGAGAGGAAAATGAAGAAGTGAAGGAAGAAGGAAGAGAGAGAGAGAGAGAAAATAATTTCATATATATAGAAGAGCTGATTTAATAGTGGTCGTTCGATCCGCCACGTCAGCGATCCAAGTCACAAGTTAAATCAATCTCATTCATTCAATACAAAACCAAGAAACCATTGTATAAAAGAAAGCATCAAACACTATTCATGAAAATATCTTCAAATATCTAAAATGTCGAACTTCATCTGCCGGACGAATTTTTCGTCGGTATGTCGCGGAATGCCGACGGTAATCCGATTAGTGGAAAAAAATTATAATTTTGAGAGAATTTCGAGATTCCATGAGAACCAATAAAGCACAGTACAAAGCATAAAATACGTATCCATATACCGATACAGATATTGTGAGACGGGTCTCACACGTTGCTTACAAGCACTTTTGTAATTTATTAATTAATTATAATTGTTAAACTAATTATTATTATAATATATTCTTTCACTTCTCACTTGTTACTGTCTTATCAAACCTAACACATTTGTACCCTACTAGGAGGACAAGAAAGTGAATAGATTCATGTATGAATTTTATAGTTGAAAGTGCAAATCTAAAGCTTTCCACACTTGTGGTTTACCAAACAGGCTCTTATTATAATACGGCTTTAAAACGATTCAAAAATAAGTCGTCTAAGCTGTATGTATATCATCAATTATTAAATTTAAAAATAAAAAAAAATATTGTTTTCTTCTTAGCGTAGCTGAGAAAAAAAATAAAAAATCACCTGAACATATAATAAATTCTTAAATATATTCATAATTTAAATTATATTTAAAATAACTAAAAAATATTATTTAATTAAACACATATTCAAAATTAACAAAATATATTTATGTCAACTAATAATTAAAATATATATTCAAATCATATTTAAAATATTCTAATATAATTTAAATTTTTACTTAATTTTAATAATATTATAATTTTTTTTGATACATGTAATACAAATTTTTATGTACAACGCAAGAAAATTTTATTAATATAAAAATAACATGAGTTTAAGGTCCAGTAGTAAACGTTTTTTTTAGTTTGTTTTTTTTTTGAAAGATATCATTTAACTTTTGTCCTGGACACAACAAAATGTTGCACCGAATGTGCACTTTGTATAATAGTATTGGACTCGGACACCTATAATCTCGCACATTGAAGGATGACGTAATTTCTCACGTCACCATACAGATATTTGTTGTACTAATCCGTCCAATGACATGTGGGCCGCACTACGTCCATGAGAGAGAGAGAGAGAGCATATGTTACTACACTAAACATTTGACTAGCCCCACCCACCATCCGAAGAACAAGGAAGTCCTCCTCTCGACATGCATGTCATGTCCCCCCATGCCAAAATCTCGCGGTACGTCCAGAATGAATCAATATATCGTCCCGACAGAGAAAGCGAACGTGGGTCCCGCTGGCGAGTTGGGTGCGAACTTGGGTGCGGAGTCGTAATTAAGTGGGGATGCAGGTTGTCGAGGAGGAGGGAGACAGGCCCACCGCCCACGTGGGGCCCACTGGAGGATACCGGCCATCATTGGACCCAGATACGCGGCACTATTTTTAAATAAAATATTAATAATAATTGTAATTAGAAACTATTTTAGTTTGAAATGAACGAGCGGGCCCCACATCCCTTAATATTGCCATTGGGTGAAAGTTTGAGTTTGATTTACGTCTAGACCTGTATTTTTCTTTGAAATATGTAGCAAAATTTATTTTAATAAAATTTGCTATAAAGAAACAAGTTTAAAAAAATTAATTCCGCAGATACGTTCAGCCATCTGAGATAGCAAAAAAATGGTCCACTCGAAAAAAACAGCACCATATGACTCCGGTGAGCCCACACGCCAAAAAACAGCCAACTAAGTTGGCAAAAATTTGACATTACAAATTTTTTGCCAATCAGATTGGCTGAAATTGAGCATGGTGGGGACATGTTGGTCCGGGTGGGGGCGGGTTGGTTTAAGGGGATCGGTTTGGGGGGGGGGGGGGTGTTAAGGGATATGGGGATTTGTCACGACCCGCACCCGAAAATTCGGGCACGAGTACGTGGGTACGTCCAGCCTACGCCGCAGTGTCGGCGGTAATACGCTGTCTAGATCATATTCCCGGGTAATTTAAAATCTATCTCATCCACAAGAATAAACAGGCAAGGATAATCACAGGAAATAGAAATGCTAAGATTTCATAATATTTAATTTGTGACAACCAAATCCACAGTTAATACAAAACCAGAAGATAAATCGGAGACAAACCCGAGTATTATGCTGAAAGAAAATACTAGCTAACTGGCTGACTACTCCTCAAAAGTAGTCTCCTGAGTATGAACCGGCTCCTCAAATGTACCATCTGCTACGTCATATGGGCCATAAAAGGGGGCATAGTCCTCATCATCGCCTAATATGTCAACGGATCCAGTCAGGAAAGGAGCAAAGTACCAAATGCACAACAAAGATTAAACTAAATATTTATGACAAGTAGAAAAGAACTGACTAAGTATCATGATAAGATATGCATAATAAGTAGTAAAATTAATTAAGGGTTGAGCACTAAAAATCAGGAATATAAGTAAAACATGATTAATTGCTATAAACCAGGGACATGAGTAAAACAGGAATATATTGAGACAAGAAAATAGAACTGCAACAAGACAAGAAACTATGTGTGTGAAATTGTGTATTTAGAATACATAGTTGGCATGTAGGGGCTTATAAGGCTAATCAGGCCGTCATAGACGGCTATCAGACAGGAATAATCGAGATCCGGCTGATGGTACAGTCGTGTACCAACAGCTATTAGTCACGACAGGGGGAAGGGTAAACTACATGCCTCCTAGTATTCTCCCACCCGACACGAAAAGCAAGACATGAACTCCAAATCCCAACACTAAGTGTAATCATACAATGGTACTAGTAGAGCAAGGAACTAATTATCACAATATAAAGATTAAACTTGAAGTGCAGGTACTTGCCTGATGTTTGGATCCCACTACGATTTTTTGTCTCGGGGAAATTTCCAGAAATGTGACCAGATGCTGAAATAAATATTACCATCATGCTCAGAAGATATCAAATAGCTAGAAATGCCTGTCCTTGAGTCCAATTTGGAGACAAGGGCAAAAATGACAATTTCGGGTCAAAACGGGGTCCGCATGTGGGCCCGCTTTGCATCGAAAAACGTGTCAGGGTCAAAGGTCTCCAAATTTACCAAATTTAGTGTCAACAGGTCAGGAACGATGATACGAATCCAACGGAACTTCCAGAATTGGATTCCGATGAGCCGATCATAAAATCGCCCGTCGAGTGGAGCCTGTGGGGCCCACGACACGCGATTTCGTCAACGTTCTCAGAATCGAACCAAACTTGGGTCACAGGACTAGCGTATCGCTACGAGTCCGATGGCGCAAGTTTTGTTTCGATCCGACATGTGTACAGAAAGTTAGGACGTGATTCAAAAAAGTCGGATACGGGACGTTGTCCGCGGATACGCGTTGACCCCGGTGTGCACGCACACCCGAATCGACTTCTGCAAAATCTCACATGTCCGTATCGACGGCGCGCACATATCTGTGAAGATCGCGCGCGACCAAGTCGTCCCGTTTGGCGGAGCGTACCCAGTTCCGGGGTGAATCAGGTCGTTGTTTTTTCTGTTTTTGGATCGCGGTGTGCGATCACCACAGGACGCGATGCCTCGAACGGTTTGTCCGGGCATCGAGAGGGTCATACAGGCTTCGTAACGTAATTTACGGAATTAAAAACGGGGCAGCGAGGAGAAAATTACACGTACCTGAACAGGGCTCGAGAAATTGGGATTTCTCGTGTCCGTGTCGTGTCCGACACGAGTCGACACAGGGGAAGAATTAGGGCTAGGGCGCTCGTCAGGCTGCTGGCGGGGTCGAGGGCGGCGTCGGAGACGGCTGCTCGCGGGGAGGAGGAAGGAGAAGGGGGCCGGCTGCTCACGGGCTTGGGGCGAGGCGGCGCTGGGCGAGGGTGGCGGTGAGCGGCGGAGCGGCGGGTGGAGTTCTGGGTGGTCGACTGTGGCCGGAGGGAAGAAAGGGGGAGGGGATTTTATAGAAAGGGAAGAGGGAGAGGGGAGGCCGGCCAAGGCGGAGGGGAGAGGGGATCGTGGCGGCTCTGGCGGGGTCGTGGGGCGAAAGGAGCGGGCGGAGCGGCGTCGTGGGGGGTGTTGGCCGACTGAGGCGGCGGAAAACGCGGGCGCCGGAGCGGTTCAGGCGGGGCTGGGGGGGACTGGTTAGCCGGGTCGGGCAGACGGCGGGTCGGGTTCGGGTGGACCCGACCCGACCCGTTAAGGCGGGCTGGGCCGCGGGGCTGGGCTGGGCCCAATGGGCCAGGGTATACGGGCTGGGCCGGATAAAATTTTAAATAAATAAATAATAAATAAATAAATAAATAAATAAATAAATAAATAATTAATTAATTAGTTAATAGTTTTTAGGTATTTTAAATTAGGTCCGGGGCCCAATAAATTCCAGAAAAATTACCCTAAGTCCAGTTTTTAATTCTACACCATAAAATATTATTTTCATAATATTTTAATATTATTTATTAACAATTAAAAATCATTTAATAATTAGAACCCTGATTTTAATTACAGAAAATTTCCAGAAAATTCCAGAAAATTGTGAAAAATCCAAATTTAAAAATTCTTGCAAAATCAGGGGGTTTACAGGATTGATTTTAAATTAAAAAAAAAGAGAAAGAGAGAAAAGAAAATCAAAAATATTAGTTTATTTTTTATATATTAAAAAGAAGAAGAAAAAACTAATATATATTTTCATATTAATATGGACAAAAATATTAGTTTTTTTCTTTTTTGGTTTGGTTTTTCAAACTAATATCTTCAATTTGAAGAAATGTGAGAAGAATATTCTTGTGGTTTTGGTTTGAGTTATTTGTTTATTTTTTTTGTAACTTGGTTCGATTTTGTGGGAATTGAAAATGATTTTTCAGAATTTTGGCATTAAATATTCAGAAAATTTACTGTAGCAAAATTTATTTTAATAAAATTTGCTGTAAAAAAGTAAGTTTGAAAAAATTATCACGGCAGATACGCTCTGCCATCTAAGATGGCGGAAAACCGTAATCTCGACTAGTGCTCGACGCGTGTGTGGAGGGACTGCAAAGGTCCGTACGCAGGTGGACGTGTGGGGGCCACGCAACCAAATTCGACCAACAAGGATGACGAAAATTTGGCATTCTGCCACCTTGGTTGGCTGAATTGCTTCAGTCGGTCGGTTTATGGGAGCTGGGTTGGTTTAAGAGGAGTCGTTTGGTGGGAGTCGATTTAAGGGGGGTCTAAGATGTTCTGTTTATTTTTCATATATTAAAAAAAAACAGCAAAGTATGACATTTTTGACATAATAGAAGTTTATGTCTTCTTACTACTAAGATGTCTTTTCTTCTTTATGTCAAAAATGTCATACTTTGATATTTTTCTTCTTCTCTTTATTTTTTTTCTTTTATATATAAAAAAGAAACAGAACATCTTAGGCCCCCCTTAAACCGACTCCCACCAAACGATCCCCCTTAAACCAACTCGGCCCCCATAAACCGACCGGATGAAGCAATTTAGCCAACCAAGGTGGCGGCAGAATGCCAAATTTCTGTCATCCTTGTTGCCGAATTTTGTTGCGTGGCCCCCACACGTCCACTGGTGGAGATTACGGTTTTCCGCCATCTTAGATAGCGAAACGTATCTGCCGTGATAATTTTTTCAAACTTATTTTTTTACAGCAAATTTTATTAAAATAAATTTCGCTACAGTAAATTTTTTAAACATTTAATACTAAACTTCTGAAAAATCACTTTCAATTTCCACAAAAATAGCTGTTACAAGTCGTTGGCAGAATAACACATAAACCAAAATAATCAAACCAAATCACTTTCAATTCCCACAAAAATGAACCAAGTTACAAAAAACAAAAAAAAAAAAAAAAAAAAAAAAAAACCACAAGGATATTATTCTCATATTTTTTCAAATTTAAGATATTAGTTTGAAAAACCAAAAAAAAAAGGAAAAAACTAATATATTTTTTCATATTAAGAAAAAAAAAAGGAAACAAAATATTAGTTTTTTTTTTCTTAATATATATAAAAAAACTAATATTTTTGATTTTCTTTTCTCTCTCTCTCTTTTATATATATATATATATATATATATATATATATATATATATATATATATATATATATTTAAAAACCAATCTCCATTTCCCTTAAACCGTCCCCCCTAACCCATCCCCTTAAACCAACCCGCCCTCACCCGGACCTACCCGCCCCCCCACCATGCTCAACTCCAGCCAACCTAGTTGGCAAAATTTTGGCAATGCCAAATTTCTGGCAACTTAGTTGACTGTTTTTTGGCGTGTGGGCCCCCAGGGGTCACATGGTGCTGCTTTTTTTTTTCCGAGTGGACCGTTTTTCCATATCTCAGATGGCTGAACGTATTTGCGGGGTTAAATTTTTAAAACTTTTTCTTTTTACGGTAAATTTTATTAAAATAAATTTTGCAACAGTAAATTTTCTGAATTTTCTATAACTAAAAAATATTTAAATAAAATAGTTTAAACGAAATTTTTTTATAAAAATTACCAACAAAGAAATATTATACCAATAACATGTCCAATTTCTACCGATAGCACTAGCAGAAATCTAGCAAGCTGTGTAGATCGATTTGTTTGTTGAGGGTTTAATGACGGATGGCAGGTTCGGTTCAGGAGGATGAGAGTTTAATTCGGAGGAAGGGAGCTGGAGGTTGGGAGGAGAGGGGAGGGGGTTGAAAGAAATTAAACCTAGACCAACCTAATCCATCCAACCCAACCCAAATATAAAAAAACAAACAATAAAAAATTGAAAATGCTCAATTTTTGACCGTGCCATAGGTGGAATGTTTATTTGTAGACAATTTCTACAAACTTATTTCGTCTAAACTTAAATATTTTATCGTTATAGGAAATTGTCTGAAATAATAACTCAACAGAGTCCATTTTTGTTCACCCACCAAAAGAGTGGATTCACCCTTTCACTCAAGGATTTTTATGTATTATTTTCATCTAAACTAAAATATTCTTAGAGCAGTTTAGCGAATATTCACACTAATTTTGACTACGTGATAATTTATAAATGAAAAAAATGAACATCCATCATAATTTCGAGGGGCGAACAAAATTAGACTCAAACTCACATTAGGGGGAATTTTTTTTTTTTTTTTAGGTCTTTAAAAATCCCTACTTACTTTTTGTTTTTGTTTAAGTAATATGATACATATATTGCAACGGCTTTTCATTGCCGGTTTTTTAAAAAGTAAAAACGCACGAGTAACTATAGGATTTTTGGACCTAAATGGAACTAGGAATGAGGCCCACACTATCTCGGGTTAGCCAATTTTATGAACTTAGGGCTTTAATTTATCTTTAAGTTTGACTAGTTTATAATTATATTGAAATACTAGTTTGCAATTAAAAGATATCAATTAAGTCGTATTAATCATCCAAAATTTATTTAATAAATTAATTAAATTAATAGTAAAATTTATTTTTGGGAATCTAAATTAATTAATTTTAAAATATTTATTAACATATTTTTAATAAAAATTATCGATCAACCGCCGTCTCATTACTTAAATTCTAAACTAAACATCTTCATAACTTAAATACTAATTTTCTATTGTTTTTATGACCAAAAGTCTAATTAATCCTTAAAATTTTAATTTAGTTTTGACCAAAATTTAAGAACTTATTGTAAATGACAATACCTAAACTGTTTCGATGTCATACCTAAACTGTTTCGATCTCAACCTAAATTATAATCTATTAATTTCGGGGTCGGAATTGCTTGTTTGAGTATGTTTTTATTTTTATTTTTTGGAAAAGTAGAACAAGATTGGTTTTATTTTTATGAATGGTTCAATTTCAAGAGAACTTTTGAAAAGCTACTTTTGTTGTAGAATATGTAGCCTTTCTTTACATTAGTAATATAATATACTTGTAGAAATTGTAGCCAGCAAAAACTTTTTATTTATTTATTTATTTATTTATTTATTTATTTATTTTCGGCATACGTTCGAAACTTTTTACACACTGCATTGTATATCTTTTGGGTCCACTGTCCTCGAACTCCCGCCACTTTATAAATAAAAGGAATAATACGTTTTCGTGACTCAATCCACTGATCTTCTATCACATAGTCAGAATTTTCTTTTTCTTTTTGGTAACCACAAAAGTCACTCGAATTCATCAAAACTTGATGAAATGTTTCAACTTCCATCACATTAGTTTCTAACACCGATCCACATTTATGCTTCATGGCACTAGAATTATGATTATTTTTAAGGATTATATGAAGGGTTACTGAAAGAAATATTTTCGGTACAACTTTCAGTAACAAGATTTTGGAGTGTAAAAACAACAAAGACACTATTAGTCACAAATTTTATTTTTCGACGTCGCTAATATATTATTAATATACTGTTTAAAAAAAAAATTTGGGAGAAAAATAGGTAGAAATAAAAAAAATGATCCTATTTGGGAAGAGCGAGAAAAAAAAATGTAAGGGGTCAATTTTTTCTACTTCAAAAAGTGGAAAAAAAAATAGAAAGAAGTCAAAAGATTATAAGAGAATTTACCCAACTGCCCTGAAGAATGTAAATAAATTATGATTTGAAAAAAACGTCAATAGCTAAATATTAATTATATCTTTATCCCACAAATAAATAAAAAATTATTTTACTTTTTCTTTTCTTAATTTTTTGGTCATCCAAACAAGAGAAAAAAAAAGGCTAAATTACAACTTAATGCCCTCAACAATTAAAGTTTTTCAACTTGGTACCCTAAATTTTGATAGAAGTTAACTTGATACAATAAACTATTAATTTTTTTTATGTTGATACCCTCCGTCATGGTTAACTTTTCTACTAAAATTGACTAAAATACTTCCCTTCCCTCCTCTGCAGCCTCCCTTACACCCCCCCTCCTCGACTGCATCCTCCTCCCGTGCACCCCACAACAATTTCCCCCCCCCCCACCCCCATTATGTCACGTCCCGGTCCCGAAGGCCGCCCGGACCACCGCTTCCTTTATAAAACATCTTTTAAAACAAAGTTTCGTATTCGATATAAGCAAGCAAGACAAGACAAGCTGTTCGTTCTGTTTCAGGGTGTGCGCAATGTGTCTCGTGAGACTCTAGGGACAAATGCACATCTAGACACACATGCATATCTTAGAGGCAGTCCATCTATCCATGCCAACACAATGAACTATCTTATATGTAGTGCGGTCCCCGAGTAACTCAGGATCGGCAGCTGTTGGTCCAGCATGGCCTGCTCCCATTTTTGTCTTTTATAATTTTCTGTTAACATTGGTAGGATGTTAAGTTGTAACATTATAGTTGATGTATCAATTTGTCTCATATCAAAGTTTAGGATATCAAGTTAAAAAATATGAATAATAAAGATAACAACTCGTAATTTATCCCCCCAAAAAATAACTCTTCCTTCATTCTATTCTTTTATTTGTATTTCCCTAAAATTACCTTTTAGTGCTAAATTTTTTATCAAACACATCCTAATTAAAAAAAAAATCAAGGATGTATTTATCCATAGTAAGTTTAAGAGCATCCACAGTGGGAACACTTCATTCTATACTTCAAACTTTTTGCAAATCGTGTAAGTTAATAACATTTGGAGTATCCTTTTCATATTGACACACAACGACACACTCCAAATAACACACCAAATTATGAATATTTTTTCCTCTTTCTTTTTTCTCATTCTTTTCCTTAATTAATACATTTTTTCTTCTTTTTTTCCCTCTTGGTAGGCCAAGTTGGATTACTATTCACTTATTATGGCACGTTTGAAATTTGGAGTGTCTTGGCTTGCTAGCATTTTTCAAGTGTGGACAAGAGCCTACTGCAGTCGCTAAGTGCTACAAATTTTAACTAAAACAAAAATGTAGACTCCAAATGTGGGTGCTCTAAGCATAGAAGATAAGACCCATCCTTCCGGGTAGAGGTGAGCATTCGGTTAATTTGGTTCCAACCGAACCGAATAACCGAAAACCGAATAAGCAAAACCGAAACCGAATCGAAATGACCCATAACCGAACCAAATCAAACCGAATTAAATCGATTCGGTTTTCGGTTTATTCGACTTTTATATATATATATATATATATATATATATATATATATATATATATATAAACTAAAATTTTTTATTCGATTTTCGATTTTGGATCAAAATCGAAATCCAAAATCGAAACTGAAACTGAATAAAAAAAAATTAATATTTTCAAAACCGAAACCGAACCGAATTTTTTTAAAACCGAGTTCGATTCTATTTTCGTTGCAAAACCGAATAATGCCCACCCCTGCTTCCGAGTGCAAAAGATTTTGCAGATACAAGAAGCAAGCAAGACTAGAAAGGATAAAAAAAAAAAAAAAAAATTCGAAGATTGAGGAATATATTCTGAAATAATTGATTTGGGAGATATTGACACAGGAAAAACCAAAACAGTCGTACTCCAATTAAGATTTTGCCAGGCCAGCTAGCAAACACAGATTTGGTGATCTACTGCCAATCCATCCACAGAGGAGTTAATGGAGTGGAAACAGTATAATAATAATAATAAAAAGTAAAGTAAAGATAAACACTCCTATTTGTTTGTAGGGCTAAATAATGTATAATTTGTTCTTGCTCATCTTCTTCGGATTCCAGAAATGTTTAATTTGTTAGGTCTTTCTTTCAAGAACACTACCAAAATAGAGTTTTAGCGACGAAATTTTCCGTCGCTAAAATGTCTATTTCCGTCGCTATTTTTTAATTTACTAATATTTAGCTTAGATTTATAATTAAGTACTGTTACTAATTATCTAACTTATTAATAATTTATACTTACTAATTAATGTTTAAGTTTTAAAAAAGTCACCCGCTTCCATCCCACATATGTGCAGAAGTTATGGATGTGGAGTGGTTGTTTTGCCTTGCAAATTTGGAGACATAATCTCCGGACAAAATTGTAAGGACATCATTGTTTTAGTTCTTGTCTCCCTTCCAATACACATCCAAAGAACGTAAGAGACGTAGTTGGCCAAAGATTTCCTCCCAACTATATACTGGGACGTTCTCCTTGATCCCGTGAGATTAATCTAAATGGTAAGAAAATGTAGGTTTACTTATTTTATTTTTCTAGGTTTTATATGGAGACTCTTTATTGTTCATATCTACAATTGCTTTATTTAGGTCTATTTTTTTATCTAGGTTTATTAGAAGACTCTATTGTTCATATATAGCTACATTTTTTCTGATTATGGATATTCATTCATTTTTGCTCTTCAGAATATGCTATAGAGTTATTGTGTTTTCATATATCATAATGTATTATCTCATATCTTTTTAATCCCGACTCTTTTCTAGTATGAAAAACTTCTAATTATAACTAACAAAATCCAAATCCAGCGTCCGTGTCTAGCATATCGTGTCCGTGTTCAGCGTATCAAAAACACCAAACCATTCATTTTTTCTTCATGTCCGTGTCCAGCGTATCGTGTCCGTGTTCAGCGTATCAAAAACACCAAACCATTCATTTTTTCTTCATGTCCTGTCACGACCCGCACCCGGATATTCGGGTACGAGTACGTGGGTACGTCCAGCCTACGCCGCAGTGTCGGCGGTAGTACGCTGTCTAGGTCATATTCACAGTTAAATTAAAATCTAGCTCATTGACAATAATATAAGTAGGCAAAGATAATAACAGGAAAAGGAATGCTAGGATTTCAAATAAAATAAATGTGACAACAAGATCCATAATTTATTACAGAATCAGAAGTTAAATCGGGGACAAACCCGATTACTAAGATGAAAGAAAATGACAACTAACTGCTAACTACTCCTCAGAAGTAGTCTCCTGGGTGGGAACCGGCTCCTCAAAAGTATCACCTGCTACCTCATAGGGACCATAAAAGGTGGGGGCATAGTCCTCATCATCGCCTAATATCAACGGATCCAGTCAGGAAAGTAGCAAAGTACACAATGCACAACAAGATTAAACTAAATATTTATGACAAGTAGAAAAGAACTGACTAAGTATCATGTTGAGAATATGCATAAATAAGTGATAACAATAACTAAGAGTTAAATGCTGTAAAACAGGGATATGAGTAAAACAGGAATAAATGAGACAGGAAAATGGAACTACAACAAGACAAGAACTCTGTGTGGGAAATTGTGTATTTAGAATACATAGTTGGCATGTAGGGGTTTATAAGGCTAATAAGGCACGCCATAGGCGGCTAGCAGTCAGGAATAAACAAGTATAAGGCTGAGGGTACAGTCGCGTACCAACAACTAGCAGTCACGACAGGGGGAAGGGTAAACTACATGCCTCCTAGTATTCTCTCTCCCGACACGAAAAGCAAGACATGAACTCCAAATCCCAACACTAAGTATAATCATACAATGGTACTAGTAGAGCAAGGAACTAATTATCACAATATGAAGATTAAACTTGAAGTGCAGGTACTTGCCTGATGTTTGGATCCCACTACGGTTTTGTGTCTCGAGAAAATTTCCAAAAATGACTCCGGATACTGAAATAAACATTACCATCATGCTCAGAAGATATCAAATAGCTAGAAACGCCTGTCCTTGAGTCCAATTTGGAGACAAGGGCAAAACGGTAATTTCGGATCAAAACGGGGTCCGCATGTGGGCCCGCTTTGCACCAAAAAATGTGTCAGGGTCAAAGGTCTCCAAAATCACCAAACTTAGTGTCAACAGGTCAGGAACGATGATACGAACCCAACGGAACTTCCAGAATTGGATTCCGATGAGCCGATCACAAAATCGCCAGTCGAGCGGAGCTTGTGGGGCCCACGACACGCGATTTTGTCAACGTTCACAGAATCGAACCAAACTTGGGTCACAGGACCAGCGTATCGCTACGAGTCCGATGGCGTAAGTTTCGTTTCGATCCGACGTGTATACAGAAAGTTAGGGCGCGATTCAGAAAAGCCAGATACGGGACGTTGTCCGCGGATACGCGTTGATCCCGGTGTGCACGCACACCCGAATCGACTTCTGCGAAATCCCACACGTCCGTATCAACGACGCGCACGTATCTGTGAAGACCGCGCGCGACCAAGTCTTCCCGTTTGGCGGGGCGTACCCAGTTCCGGGGTGAATCGGGTCATTGTTTTTTTTCTGTTTTTGGATCGCGGTGTGCGATCACCACAGGACGCGATGCCCCGAGCGGTTTGTCCGGGCACCGAGAGGGTCATACAGGCTTCGCAACGTAATTTACGGAATTGAAAACGGGGCAGCGAGGAGAAAATTACACGTACCTGACCCGGGCTCGAGAAATTAGGATTTCTCGTGTCCGTGTCGTGTCCGACACGTATCGACACAGGGGAGAATTAGGGCTAGGGTTTGTAGCGCCCCGTTCTCCCGGTGCGGAGAGCGCGGCTAAGAAACACAAGACGGTATCGTTCGATCGGGATAGATTGAATTAAGAACTCGTCCTCGTTATGGATTTGTTTCTTCGGAATCGATTCCCATATTCAGTGGACTGCGCCCCAAGGATCGGCTTAGCGGCAGAGTCAGGAGGGACCTCTCCGCTGCAATCTTTTATTGCCTCGGTTTTCGATGTCGCTTGTTGCTTTCGTGCTTTGAGTTGGTTTTGGGATTTGCTTGTTTTCCTTGAACGGTTTCGATGGTTTTCATTGTTTTCGTTCATTGACTTGCACTTCTATTTCGAGATTGGAAAGAGAGGAAGAAGTATTAATCGAGCTGTTCGTGTGCAGGTGAACGAGCAGTAGGCGGCTTGCGAGCGGAGTCGTGAAGCGCCTCTTTCCTTCTTCTTTCCAAAATCTAAGTGAGTGGCTACCAACCCGATTAGCTAGCCCTGCTTCCAAGCCTCACTCCTTCGCCCCGATCAAACGATACCGAGTAATAATAAAAGAAACCAAGATAAAAGAGAATAACTTGGTTATTATGCTTGTCAACAAACTTATGAACGGTTATCATCCTGTATGCTAGTTCGTCTATAACTGTTCTATGAATCGTGCTAAGTATGGAAATATATGCTTGTTATGAAATAAACTGTCAGGATGACTATGCAAAACTGTATGCTATGGAACAAATTCTATGAGTATTCTCGATCACGGACGATTTGTGCACAAGGTATGTTATGAGTTCCGCGGACGGTCACCGGGGCACCAGGATCGATCCGATCCGGACGGAACGTATGTATAGTCGTATGTTACCCGGCAAAGTGTTATGCAGCGGGGCTCGCCACCCGCGTTGCACGTCACTTTGCCTTGAGACTATAACCCGTCCCTTCGTGGCATCAAGCCAGTGATCCTATGTATATTTAAACCTGTTGCATACTAACTTGTGTCTTCGTTTCAGGGAAGGCATGGTAAGTATTGTGCAGGTAATTCAGACGGTCAGGTAAAATCCACCTAACGGTGGCACGTTCATTTCAGTAAATTCAATATGCTGCTTAACTGTAAATGAACTAAGGCAAGATAGAAACCCACAAAAATATGCATGCTTCACTAAACAACGTGTTGATTGGTATAGTCAGGCTAGCTCGCCTTCACCAGCATGTTTCGATATGCTGACCCTCGTTGAAACAGGTTCTCCGCACCAAGGCGAACCGAGCGAGGAGCCGAAGTCGTCTACCCGATCCAGTCCAACTGTTGGCGCATCTTCACCGCGCCTCGAAGCCTTTTGAAGCCAGAAGCTGCAACTCTTCATACACAAATGCAGCTCCGAGGCAAAGCGATCCTCCAGCCTGGAGGTCTTAATCATTTTGAGTTTATAAAGGGATGTAATGTACAGGACTGCTATCTCATTTTGAGTCAACCCTTTTGTAAGCCGTTCGGCATATTAGCTAACTCGTTCAAGAGTTTGTAATAGATGTTCATTATCAATAAAGAGAACTTTTCTATGTTTCAAAATCTGTGTTTCAATTTATCTGCGTACTCTGAATATGTGCTTGTTATGCAAATCATTAAAGCCTTGTGCGGGCGCAACTCCAGGCCCGTACGGCGGTCACGATTCGGGGGACGCCTCAAGTGATTCTACGGAATTGGGTCATGACATAGTGGTATCAGAGCACAGATTCAAAGTTCCTTAGACTTCGTGCTGGAAAAGTTCCTTTAACGATCAAATTCCTGTGCGAACTCTTGAACTCGCTAGGCCAAAATGAGATACGTTCATGCAATAAGTCCATAATACATTATGATCCTAATGTAATTTACCTTCTTTTGAAGGAATGGATCCAGCGCAATCTGCAGCGCAACCACCGAACGAAACACAAGAAAGCAGTTCGGGTACTTCGGGAAGCTCTCGGAGCCAGCGAGGCATGTCTCAAGTCGACCCGCTAGAGCGGGTAATGAAAATGCTAGAAGAGCAACGACAAAGAGACGATGCTCGCCAAGCCAGGTTCGAGAGTAATCTAGAGAACCGATTCTCAGTCCAACAGAAGCAGGTAGATACCCTGCAACAAATCGTTCAGACTTTGGCTGCCAACCATTCCGCCGCAACAGCAACGACTCCGGTGGAACAGCCCGTGCTTGAAGTGGAGACGCCTCAAATCCCAAGGCCGAGGGACGTGACTGCCTTCAACTTGGGCCATTTCAAGAAAGTTTGCAACACCCCATTCAACGGGACTGAGGACCCAGTGGTAGCTCTAGATTGGCTAGCCGAGATTGAAGACCACTTCACTCTGCTAGAGGTCCCCGAAGATAAGCGTGTCGCATGCGCGCAACTACAGCTCCGCCTCAACGCACACGATTGGTGGGACGTGCATCGACGATCTCTCCAATTTGATCACGGAGAGGAGGCGATCTCGTGGACGACCTTTCGTGCCGCGTTCGAAGAGGAGTTTATACCGCCTCCAGTACAACGTCAAATGGAAAATGACTTCGTACAACTGAGGCAAGGCAGGATGACAGTTAAAGAGTATTCCGCCGAATTCAACCGACTCTCCAAATTCGCTAGGGCCTATTTACCTGATGCAGCGAGTCGAGCTAGAAGGTTTGAAGGTGGATTACGCCCTGCCATCCATTCGCACGTGGTCAATAATCAGTACGGGACAATGCGTGAAGTCATGAATCACGCCCTATCTCTCGAACCACAATATCCTCACGTTTCTGTCGGCGCTGTGCATACATCCAGTCACAAACGCCAAAGCGATGATGGAGGAAACAATGCTGCAAAATGACATAACGACGGTGGTCGCCACAAAGGGAACCAGAGACCATACTGTGATTTTTGTAGAAGACGTGGGCACACTACTGATAGATGTTACAGCAGAAAAGGTCTATGCTTCAACTGTGGCGGGCAAGGCCACGTAGCTCGGGATTGTCCACTCCCCTCTAAGCTCCTGCCTCAACCCAATAACCCCTAACGGTTGGTTCTATTCTTAAGTTTCGGGACGAAACTTCCAATTGGTTGGGTAGGATGTAGCGCCCCGTTCTCCCGGTGCGGAGAGCGCGGCTAAGAAACACAAGACGGTATCGTTCGATCGGGATAGATTGAATTAAGAACTCGTCCTCGTTATGGATTTGTTTCTTCGGAATCGATTCCCATATTCAGTGGACTGCGCCCCAAGGATCGGCTTAGCGGCAGAGTCAGGAGGGACCTCTCCGCTGCTATCTTTTATTGCCTCGGTTTTCGATGTCGCTTGTTGCTTTCGTGCTTTGAGTTGGTTTTGGGATTTGCTTGTTTTCCTTGAACGGTTTCGATGGTTTTCATTATTTTCGTTCATTGACTTGCACTTCTATTTCGAGATTGGAAAGAGAGGAAGAAGTATTAATCGAGCTGTTCGTGTGCAGGTGAACGAGCAGTAGGCGGCTTGCGAGCGGAGTCGTGAAGCGCCTCTTTCCTTCTTCTTTCCAAAATCTAAGTGAGTGGCTACCAACCCGATTAGCTAGCCCTGCTTCCAAGCCTCACTCCTTCGCCCCGATCAAACGATACCGAGTAATAATAAAAGAAACCAAGATAAAAGAGAATAACTTGGTTATTATGCTTGTCAACAAACTTATGAACGGTTATCATCCTGTATGCTAGTTCGTCTATAACTGTTCTATGAATCGTGCTAAGTATGGAAATATATGCTTGTTATGAAATAAACTGTCAGGATGACTATGCAAAACTGTATGCTATGGAACAAATTCTATGAGTATTCTCGATCACGAACGACTTGTGCACAAGGTATGTTATGAGTTCCACGGACGGTCACCGGGGCACCGGGATCGATCCGATCCGGACGGAACGTATGTATAGTCGTATGTTACCCGGCAAAGTGTTATGCAGCGGGGCTCGCCACCCGCGTTGCACGTCACTTTGCCTTGAGACTATAACCCGTCCCTTCGTGGCATCAAGCCAGTGATCCTATGTATATTTAAACCTGTTGCATACTAACTTGTGTCTTCGTTTCAGGGAAGGCATGGTAAGTATTGTGCAGGTAATTCAGACGGTTAGGTAAAATCCACCTAACGGTGGCACGTTCATTTCAGTAAATTCAATATGCTGCTTAACTGTAAATGAACTAAGGCAAGATAGAAACCCACAAAAATATGCATGCTTCACTAAACAACGTGTTGATTGGTATAGTCAGGCTAGCTCGCCTTCACCAGCATGTTTCGATATGCTGACCCTCGTTGAAACAGGTTCTCCGCACCAAGGCGAACCGAGCGAGGAGCCGAAGTCGTCTACCCGATCCAGTCCAACTGTTGGCGCATCTTCACCGCGCCTCGAAGCCTTTTGAAGCCAGAAGCTGCAACTCTTCATACACAAATGCAGCTCCGAGGCAAAGCGATCCTCCAGCCTGGAGGTCTTAATCATTTTGAGTTTATAAAGTTTTGTAATGTACAGGACTGCTATCTCATTTTGAGTCAACCCTTTTGTAAGCCGTTCGGCATATTAGCTAACTCGTTCAAGAGTTTGTAATAGATGTTCATTATCAATAAAGAGAACTTTTCTATGTTTCAAAATCTGTGTTTCAATTTATCTGCGTACTCTGAATATGTGCTTGTTATGCAAATCATTAAAGCCTTGTGCGGGCGCAACTCCAGGCCCGCACGGCGGTCACGATTCGGGGGACGCCTCAAGTGATTCTACGGAATTGGGTCGTGACAGGGTTAGGGTTCTGGAAACTGCCGGCGGCCGGAGGAGGGCGGCGCTGCGGCGGGGGAGAAGGCCGGCCGGGGCTAGGGCGACGTGCGGGAGGCGGCCGGGGGCACGGCGGAGGCGCGGTGAGGGGCTGGCTGGCCGAGCGGGGCTGCAGGCTGTGCTGGAGTCGGGGAGGCCGGAGGCGGGTGCTGGAGGAGAGGGCCGGGGGCAAGGCGAGGCGGTGGACGGGCGGCGCTGGCAGCGGCTGGGGAAGGCGGTGGCGGCGTGGGGTTGTTGGCCGGAGGGGGGGTTCGAGGGGGCTTATATAGGCTGAAGGGGGAGCGGGGCTGGCCGGACGAGGCGGGGGACGTGGCGAGCGGAGCGGGCGGAGCGGCGTCGTGGCGCCGGGACGGGCGGAGCGGAGGCGACGTGGCCGGAGCTCGCCGGAAAACGCACGGGGGACGGGGTCGTGGGGGAGAGGTGGTCGCCCGGGTCGGGTCCGAGCGGGTTCGGGTCTGGCCGACCCGACCCGACCCGGTAGCATTTGGCGGGCTGGGCTTGGGCCCAAAGGGCTGGGCCAGGGTATACGGGCTGGGCCAGAATTTAGGGTTTTATAAATAATAAATAATAAATGAATAAATAAATAAATAATTAATTAGTTAATTAGTTAATAGTTTTTAGGTATTTTAAATTAGGTCCGGGGCCCAATAAATTCCAGAAAAATTATCCTAAGTCCAGTTTTCTATTTTACACCCAAAAATGTTATTTCCATAATATTTTAATATTATTTATTAACAATTAAAAATCATTTAATAACTAAAACTCTTATTTTAATTACAGAAAAATTCCCAGAAAATTCTAGAAAAATTGTGAAAAATCCAAGTTTAATATTTTTTTGAAAATTCAGGGGGTTTACAATCTACCCAACTTATAAAAAATTTGTCCTCGAAATTTAAGAATAACAATGGCACGAAAGGAAAGGTCGAGAGTTAAAATATACCTCAAGGTTCAAAAAGATAGGGGTAGCGCTCTCTAATCTCGTCTTCTCGCTCCCAGGTGGATTCGTCGATAGAATGATGCTTCCAAGCTATACGAACAAGGGGGATAACTTGATTCCTTAGGACTTTCTCCGTTCGGTCCAGTATTCCCACAGGTTGCTCTTGGTAAGTCAAGCTTGGGCCCACTTCGAGCTCTGAATGATCCAAAATATGACTGGGATCTGACACGTATTTTCTCAGCTGCGACACGTGAAAGACGTTATGGACCCCATCCAGAGAGGGTGGCAATGCCAGACGGTATGCCACTTCTCCGATTCTCTCCTGTATGCCAAATGGTCCAATAAATCTTGGGCTGAGTTTTCCGCTCCTTTCGAACCTAATGGTGCCACGTGTCGGAGAGATCTTCAAGAATACTAATTCTCCAACCTTTAATAAAGTCATAATCAAGTCTTAGTTCCATAATCATAGTGTTTAAATTAACTTGAATTTCATAAATTAATTACCTCAAATTCCAAGGTTCTTCGATGGCTATTTGTCCAATGTCGTTGTCTGTCTTGAGCCACCCGAAGTCTTTCCCTTATTTGTTTCACCTTCTCGGTTGAATCGATCACCATCTCTGGACCCAGTAAGGCTCTTTCTCCTACATCGTCCCATGATAGCGGGGTACGATATCTTCGTCCATATAAAGCCTTAAATGGAGTCATCTCAATACTTGCTTGGTAACTGTTATTATAAGAGAACTCCACAAGATGTAGATAGTCTTCCTACGATCCTCCAAAATCCAGAACACATGTACGGAGCATATCTTTAAGTGTCTTAATTGTACGTTCAGATTGTCCATCGGTTTGGGGATGATAAGCTGTGCTGAATTTGAGTTGAGTCCCCAAGCTAGCTTGTAAGCTCTTCCAGAAGTGAGAGGTAAATCTTGAATCTCGGTCGGAGACAATACTTACTGGAACCCCATACAATTTAACAATATGTCGGATATATAAATCTGCCAACTTCTCCGTAGGTAGCCCTACTTTGAAGGGTAGAAAATATGCAGACTTGGTCAGTCTATCCACTATCACCCAAATTGCATCCTTCCCACTAGGTGTCCTTGGAAGCCCAGAAACAAAATCCATAGTAATGTGTTCCCACTTCCACTCCGGAATGGGTAGTGGTTGAAGCAATCCCCCAGGTCTTTGTCTTTCAGCCTTGACTTGTTGGCATACTAAGCAACGAGATACGAACTTGGCTACTTCTCTTTTCATGCCATACCACCAAACATGCGTCCTCAGGTCTTTGTACATTTTGTTGGCTCCTGGATGTATAGAGTATTGTGATCTGTGCGCATCTTGCATAATTTCTTCTCTTATATCTCCTTGAGGTACACATAATCTATCTCCATGTCTTAGTGATCCATCTTCATGAATTTTGAATTCCTCCACTAACCCAGCTTGCACTTGACCTCGAATGCTTCGTAGGCCTTCGTCTTGAAACTGAGTCTCCTTAATCTTATCCCTTAAGGTAGATTGGATCTTCAAATTCATCATTTGACCTTCTCTTCCTGGAATAATTACCTCAATACCCAAACTTTCCAAGTCCTCGAGCAAGTGTCGGTCCATTGTCAAGTACATTGCCATGGGATATCTGCTTAGAGCATCAGCAACTACGTTGGCCTTCCCATGATGATATTGAAGGGTGATGTCAAAATCTTTCATTAACTCCAGCCACCTTCTTTGCCTCATGTTCAGTTCTTTTTGAGTAAAAATATATTTTAAACTTTTATGATCTGTAAAGATTTCCACTCTCTCGCCATACAGATAATGCTTTCATAGCTTAAGAGCAAAAATAACAGCTGCCAATTCTAAGTCATGAATTGGATAGTTCTTTTCATGAGGTCGAAGCTGTCTAGAAGCATATGCTATTACCTTCTTGTTCTGCTCCAATACACAACCTAGACCTTTTCCAGAAGCATCACTATATATAGCGAATCCTCCGGTTCCAGATGGTAAGGTCAGAATAGGGGCAGTATTCAGCCTTTTCTTCAATTCTTCAAAAGCATGTTGACATTCATCAGTCCATATAAATTATGCATCCTTCCTGGTTAATTTTGTCATTGGTTCAGCAATTCTAGCAAAGTCCTTCACAAACTTTCGATAATAGCCAGCTAGTCCCAGGAAACTTCTAATTTCTGCTACAGAGTCTGGAGTGGGCCATGATTCTACTGCTGCTATCTTCTTAGGGTCTACTGTTATTCCATCTCCAGTTACAACATGTCCCAAAAATTCTACTTTGTCTAGGAAGAATGCACATTTAGATAATTTTCCATAAAGTTTTTCCTTCCTCAATGTCTCCAATGCTAGCCTCAAGTGTTCTTCATGTTCTTCAGGAGTCTTGGAATAAATCAAAATATCATCAATAAAAACCACTACAATTTTGTCCAGGTATTGTTGGAAGACTCTGTTCATTAGATTCATAAATACTGCTGGTGCATTAGTCAACCCGAACGACATCACTAAGAATTCGTAGTGTCCGTTCCGGGTATTGAAAGCAGTTTTAGGGATGTCTTCCTTCCTCACCCTTACTTGGTGGTAACCGGACCTCAAGTCAATCTTTAAAAATATCCGAGCTCCACTTAATTGATCGAATAAATCATCTATCCTCGGTAGGGGGTAGTTATTCTTGATTGTTAAAGCATTCAAGGCCCTATAATCAATACACATTCGGGATGTTCCATCCTTCTTTGGCACAAATAATACTGGAGCTCCCCAGGGTGAGACACTAGACCTAATGAAGCATTTGTCTTCTAACTCTTTTATCTGCTCATTTAGTTCTATTATCTCTTTCTTGTTGATTCTGTATGGATTTTGAGATACTGGCGCTGCTCCTGGCACTAAGTCAATAGAGAATTCAACTTCTCGGTCTGGGGGTAATCCTGGGAGATCCCCAGGGAAGACATCAAGATATCCAGAAATGATAGGTAGTGGCAATTCTTCTGGTACTAGGGCTCCACAAATTTTGTTACTACCCAATTCTCTAGAACCTCTAGTGAATTCAAATTCTGGCTTGTCAGGGGGCCTGAAGATTACACTACCTCTGTGACAATCTATAGTGGCATGATGTTGACTCAACCAATCCATACCCAGAATAATGTCGAAACTGGAAACTGGCATTACGAGTAGCCTAGCATATAATTCTCTCCCACATAGTGTAATAGGACAATTGTTACATGCATCACTAACCGGGATAATTCCTCCACCGGTAATGATCTTATAACAATTTCTAAGAGGTTCAGTGACTAAACTATACTTCATAAGGAAATCTACTGACATGAATGAATGTGAAGCTCCAGAATCAAATAAAGTAATGGCTGGTATTGAATTTATAAGTACAGAACCTGTTATCACATCTGTTGTGGCTTCAGCTTCCTCCAGAGTCATTACAAAAGCACGGCCTTGCTGAGGTGCACCCCTCTGTTGCTGATGCTGGTGCTGAGCAAAGCGTTGTTGTTGAGTTGGAAGTGGGGGTCCTCTCTGCTGCGCTGCTGGGGGTCTGGCCTGAACTGGAGCTTTTTGTGCAGCTGGGCGTCCTTGAGCAGCAGGACAGTCCCTCATTTGATGTGTTGCTGATCCACAATATAGACAGGCACCTAGCCTCTTTCTATAAACCTGCCAAGTGTGACCTTGTTTTTGACAAAAGCCACAAGTGGGAGTTTGTTGGTTCTGTCCTTGAGTCTGGTGTTGGGGTGCTGTGGCTCGAGGGAGAGGACGCTGGGTTTGTTGCGGGGCCTTCTGCTGTGGTTGTTGTTGGAAAGGGCGTTTGTGGGGTCCCATACTTCCAGTATCTCTTTTCTGCTTTAGTCTATGTCCCATGTCTCTTTCAACACCTTGTGCCACGCTCAAGATTTCTTCGTATGTACGAGCTCGGCTAGTGGTGACAGCAAGGCGAATATCAGGAGACAACCCCTTCTTGAATCTACGGGCTCTATCCTCAGGGGTACGAACCATATATTCTGCAAAGTGGCTCAGTCTGCTAAACTCAGCAGTGTACTCATCAACAGAAAGGTTACCTTGTTCCAGCCTCTCGAATTGACTTTCGAAAGCTTCCCGAGCCACTTCGGGATAGAATTTCTCCTTGAACAGCCTCTTGAAATCCTCCCAAGTGAGATCAGGAGCAGATAGTTGAGGTTCATCTCTAAACCAAGTCCGAGCTATGTCAAATAGTTGCAGGCTTGCAGATTCCACTTTAAGATCATCAGGGACCCGATCAGTCTTCAGGAGACACTCCACATTCTCTATCCATTCATCGGCATAGAGAATGCCTTCAGTCCCATAGAATTCCAGGGGTTTAAGGTTCTTGAAGTCCTTGGCACTTCCTGGCCTCTTGTGTGGTGCCTCATGGGAGCGAAGAGCATCCGAAAGGCTAGTTCGTAGCAGGGTAGTCTGTTCCTTCTGGGATTCTATGAGTCCCTGGAATACTCCGAGTAGCTGTGCCCCATCCATAGTAACTGTCGGAGTAGTTGGAGGCGGAGGAAGCGTAAGAGTTTCAGGCACAGTCTGCTCGGCGGGTTCGGATGTGCCTCCTACGGTATTCCTTGTCTGAACCATTCTGAAAGATTAAAGGATAGGAAGATTAGAATAGATTACTTGGAAATCAAGGGCGATAGGAAAATTTACTAGGAATGATATCAAGATTTGAAATAAAGATCCTATTCTGTGAATGAGCTTTTCCTAAAATCCTCAATCTTATTTCATACTCTGTCCTAGGATATTACCCAATTTAAGGATACTAGACCTGCATGGGCCACCATAAAAATGTGTCACGACCCGCACCCGGATATTCGGGCACGAGTACGTGGGTACGTCCAGCCTACGCCGCAGTGTCGGCGGTAGTACGTTGTCTAGGTCATATTCACAGTTAAATTAAAATCTAGCTCATTGACAATAATATAAGTAGGCAAAGATAATAACAGGAAAAGGAATGCTAGGATTTCAAATAAAATAAATGTGACAACAAGATCCATAATTTATTACAGAATCAGAAGTTAAATCGGGGACAAACCCGATTACTAAGATGAAAGAAAATGACAACTAACTGCTAACTACTCCTCAGAAGTAGTCTCCTGGGTGGGAACCGGCTCCTCAAAAGTATCACCTACTACCTCATAGGGACCATAAAAGGTGGGGGCATAGTCCTCATCATCGCCTAATATCAACGGATCCAGTCAGGAAAGGAGCAAAGTACACAATGCACAACAAAATTAAACTAAATATTTATGACAAGTAGAAAAGAACTGACTAAGTATCATGTTGAGAATATGCATAAATAAGTGATAACAATAACTAAGAGTTAAATGCTGTAAAACAGGGATATGAGTAAAACAGGAATAAATGAGACAGAAAAATGGAACTACAACAAGACAAGAACTCTGTGTGTGAAATTGTGTATTTAGAATACATAGTTGGCATGTAGGAGTTTATAAGGCTAATAAGGCACGTCATAGGCGGCTAGCAGTCAGGAATAAATAAGTATAAGGCTGAGGGTACAGTCGCGTACCAACAGCTAGTAGTCACGACAGGGGGAAGGGTAAACTACATGCCTCCTAGTATTCTCCCTCCTGACACGAAAAGCAAGACATGAACTCCAAATCCCAACACTAAGTGTAATCATACAATGGTACTAGTAGAGCAAGGAACTAATTATCACAATATGAATATTAAACTTGAAGTGCAGGTACTTGCCTGATGTTTGGATCCCACTACGGTTTTGTGTCTCGGGGAAATTTCCAGAAATGACTTCGGATGCTGAAATAAATATTACCATCATGCTCAGAAGATATCAAATAGCTAGAAACGCCTATCCTTGAGTCCAATTTGGAGACAAGGGCAAAACGGTAATTTTGGGTTAAAACGGGGTCCGCATGTGGGCCCGCTTTGCACCGAAAAACGTGTCAGGGTCAAAGGTCTCCAAAATCACCAAACTTAGTGTCAACAGGTCAAAAACGATGATACAAACCCAACGGAACTTCCAGAATTGGATTTCGATGAGCCGATCACAAAATCGCCCGTCGAGCGGAGCCTGTGGGGCCCACGACACGCGATTTCGTCAACGTTCTCAGAATCGAACCAAACTTGGGTCACAGGACCAGCGTATCGCTACGAGTCCGATGGCACAAGTTTCGTTTCGATCCGACGTGTATACAGAAAGTTAGGGCACGATTCAGAAAAGCCGGATACGGGGCGTTGTCCGCGGATACGCGTTGATCCCGGTGTGCATGCACACCCGAATCGACTTCTGCGAAATTCCACACGTCCGTATCAACGACGCGCACGTATCTATGAAGACCGCGCGCGACCAAGTCGTCCCGTTTGGCGGGGCGTACCCAGTTCCGGGGTGAATCGGGTCGTTATTTTTTCCTGTTTGTGGATCGCGGTGTGCGATCACCACAGGACGCGATGCCCCGAGCGGTTTGTCCGGGCACCGAGAGGGTCATACAGGCTTCGCAACGCAATTTACGGAATAGAAAGCGGGGCAGCGAGGAGAAAATTATACTTACCTGACCCGGGCTCGAGAAATTAGAATTTCTCGTGTCCGTGTCGTGTCCGACACGTGTCGACACAGGGGAGAATTAGGGCTAGGGTTAGGGTTCTGGAAACTGCCGGCGGCCGGAGGTGGGCGGCGCTGCGGCGGAGGAGAAGGCCGGCCGGGGCTAGGGCGACGTGCGGGAGGCGGCCGGGGGCACGGCGGAGGCGCGGTGAGGGGCTGGCTGGCCGAGCGGGGCTGCGGGCTGTGCTGGAGTCGGGGAGGCCGGAGGCGGATGCTGGAGGAGAGGGCCGGGGGCGAGGCGGTGGACGGGCGGCGCTGGCAGCGGCTGGGAAAGGCGGTGGCGGAGTGGGGTTGTTGGCCGGAGGGGGGTTTCGAGGGGGCTTATATAGGCTGAAGGGGGAGCGGGGCTGGCCGGACGAGGTGGGGGACGTGGCGAGCGGAGCGGGCGGAGCGGAGGCGACGTGGCCTGAGCTCGCCGGAAAATGCGCGGGGGACGGGGTCGTGGGGGAGAGGCGGTCGCCCGGGTCCGGTCCGAGCGGGTTCGGGTCTGGCCGACCCGACCCGACCCGGTAGCATTTGGCGGGCTGGGCTTGGGCCCAAAGGGCTGGGCCAGGGTATACGGGCTGGGCCGGAATTTAGGGTTTTATAAATAATAAATAATAAATAATAAATAATAAATAAATAAATAAATAAATAAATAAATAATTAATTAATTAATTAGTTAATAGTTTTTAGGTATTTTAAATTAGGTCCGGGGCCCAATAAATTCCAGAAAAATTACCCTAAGTCCAGTTTTCCATTTTATACCCAAAAATATTATTTCTATAATATTTTAATATTATTTATTAACAATTAAAAATTATTTAATAATTAAAACCCTGATTTTAATTACAGAAAAATTCCCAAAAAATTCCAGAAAAATTGTGGAAAATCCAAGTTTAATATTTTTTTGAAAATTCAGGGGGTTTACATGTCCGTGTCCAGCGTATCGTATTTGTACATGTGTCCAGACCCCCATAATCCAAATGTAATAATTAACTAAATCGAAATGAGGGTTAGGGTTACCTTAGCTGGAGGAGAAGACGATCTGGCGGAGGCGGAGGCGCTCGAGAGTGGAGGAGGAGGGCTTGGGGGTCGGATGCCGGAGGAGGAGGAGGAGGAGGAGGATGAGAGGGGGTCTGGGGTCAGGGTGAGAGAGGAGAGTCAGTGTGTGTTTGGAGGAAAATGAAAATGAAACAGGGAGATTGAAATTTAACGTTTGGTAGCGACAATTTTTCGTCGCTAGTCCGTTACTGAAACGCGACACCACAGCGACGGAATAACGACGAAAATTAATATATGTTTCTTACGTAAACAAAATAGTCGTTGTTCCGTCGGTATTCCGTCGTTACACCAGCGACGAAATATGATCGTCGCTGAAATCCGTCACTATTTTTCAGTATTTTTGTAGTGGAACGGTTACTGTTAGATTACGGATTTTAGGATTATTTTGTGTAGGGGTACCAGATTTACGATCTATTTAGATTTTGGGTACTGAATTTGTCTGTTTTAGTCTTTAAATACTCGAAATTTTTTAATGACACATTTTGGTGACAAAATTAAACTTTTAGTGACGAAATAAGCGTTTCAATGACGAATATTTATCACTAAAATATGTCACTAAAAAGTTCGAGTACCTAAAGTCTAAAACGGACAAATCCAGTACCTAAAATCTAATTAGGTCATAAACCGGATGCCCTTATACAAAATAATTCGAATTTTTAAGTAACAGGCTGATGACAAGGTACAAATGAATTGTGAACTGAACCATGGACAACAAAAATCAAAATTTTTGGCGAGCCAAGACATGTTTGGTCATGTGTTTATCTACCAAATTTTTTTCTCTTTCCACTGCTTCAAGATAATCAGATTAAATAATAATTCATCCCCAACGGAGTGGTGAGATCTGACAACATGGCCCACAACTATGAAACACAATCTAGTCTAAGCCAATCGTGATGGAGCTTTTAGGGTGTGTTTATAGAAAAAAGAGAAGTAAAAATAAAATAAAATAAAATATTTTTGTTTATAGGATAAAGATACAATTAACGTTTAGCCTTTGGCTTTCCCAAAAACTTCAAAATCATAATCTACAAATAAGAAGAGTGTTTTATTTTAGAATAAAGTTAAGTTTATAATCAAATTTTGTTGCAAATATTTACAATCGTAACATGTCGATTGGTAGTTGCTTCCCTCTCATCTCTATCCCACATGGAGAGAGGAGACCAATTACCGACTACCACTTGACTGTTGTAAAGACTTATAATCAAGTTTGGTTGTAACATAGCATTGCTTTTTATTTTATACTTATTTTTTTGAGAGGCAGTTGAATAAATTATCCTCTGTCCATTTTCCTTCCATTTTATAGAGAAATGTTTTTAGTGTGACCACTATGATTTTTTTTTTTCGTCTCAAATTCCTCTTCGCTGTTTTTTTCTCCCCCTTTCCAAAATTATCACTTTCAATTTTCTTCCATTTTTCTCCCAAATAGAATGTAATTTTTTTTAAGGGTTACAAAAATGCTGACAAAAATACATATAAATATAAAAAATGATATGGCTAAAGCGGATCAAACTTGAGATCTGTTGGTTACAAATATATTCACGGCTTAAACAAATTCCAACGGTTGATAATATGAGAAAATATTTTCGGATAGATAAGAGAATTTGTTCTATGAAACCTAGTTATGTTACATGGGTTGGATTTAGATTGGTTTCTAATCCCTTCCACTCATCCACTGGAGTTCGAGACCACTAACCACTAGGCTAGGAAGTTATTGGCGAGAGAAAGAGGGGGATCAGATACGCGTAATTTTGCATCTCCATGATCACAATCATTGGATTTTGTTTAAGTCATCTAATCTTAACCGTTGATTTGAATGGTTTCAAATCAACGACTAATATTAGATTACTTAAACAATATTCAAAGGTTGTGATTATGGAATTTTTTTTGTAAAAACATAAGAGTGAGGATCCCTGTAAACCCCCTGATTTTCAGGATTTTTAAAACGGAATTTTCAGGATTTTCTGGGATTTTTCGGTAAATTTTACTAATTAAAATCGAGGTATTTTTAAAAATTAAATATTTTTAAACAATATTAAAATATTAGGAAAATAATATTTTTGGGTGTAAAATAAAATATTGGACTTAGGGTAATTTTTTCTGGAATTTATTGGACCCCGAAAATAATTTTTAAAGACCAAAAACCCTATTTTAAAATAAACCCAAACAAACCGGGTTGAACCGGGCTCAAACCGGCCTGAACCCGGTCCAACCGAACCGGACCGGACCGCCCACCCTAACGGGTCGGGTCCTACCCAAACCTGACCCGACCCGACCCGACCCGAATGCAACCCGCACCCCCAAGACCCAGCTGCCCGCGTTTTCCGGCAGCCCCCGCACCCCGCTGGGCCACGCGCTGACCCGCCCGCAATTTTCGGCCGCCTCGCCCGGCCACAACGCCACGACCCGCCTCCCCCTCTGCTAGCCCCGCCACGTCCCCGCCCTGACTCCCTCTCCCCTCGCCCTATAAATCCCGACTCCGCCAGCCCTCCGCCACCACGCTCCGTCGCCGCCCTCGTGTGCCCTAGCCACCGCCGAGGACCCCCAGCGCCGCCTGTCACGCCCCAGTCCCAAAATGCCGAGGGACTGGAGATGCGTGGCAATGGCCAGCAGCACGCACCGATGGATAACCCAATTTAATGGTACCATCAGGGCGTACTTAAGCTGTACATAAGGTCTACTACAACAAGTCACACTAATCTCATCCATAAGATAAAGAAATAAACTGCATAATGAAATGGAAATAAGTAGCAACAAGTCTCAACAAGTCAGTCGAAGAAACAATCCGACATATGTCCGATACACTGGCTCAATAGGCCAGGAACAAAAGAGATAAACATAAAGTAAATACTGAGTACGGGATCAGGTACTCAGGAGAAGTCTTCGACAGTCACCTCGTCTGCAGGGTTCAGTTCTGCTCCAGTATCAAGTCCAGCATAGCCTCAGCTCCTGTCCCGTATATCTCGGGGTACTGCTCCTCGGCTAAACCTGGGGACATAATCCATTCCAGGTCCTCAGTGGACAAAGCAAGGCACAAAATAAAACAAGCCAAATAAATGCAGTACAATTAAATAAATGGAACAGCAGGGTAAACTATGTAACCATCTATGTGATATGTAAATGAGAGCAACACTAGTACTCAGGCTGAGACCGCTACAAGCTCTGTGTCGGGGAGCCCGTAGCAGTAATAACACGTAAAGGGTCTAGCTCTGCTGGAGAGTCTACAACCTCACAATAATAGTAGATATATAGATAGAACAGCCTGTAGCCTGTGTGTCTCTCCCCACCCAATGTAATCACGCAAGCCATGACCATAACGTCTCATGTCCATGTCAGCGGGATTATAGCTAATGTAACAAGTCATACTGTCTAAAATAAAATAACTCTGTCAAGTCCTGTATCCTATACAGAATCACCACGAATATCTCAGGAAGATTCTGTCCATGATAGTGTCAAGTGTCTTGGGTTGTAGGGTACTTGATAGGTCAAGTACAAGAGTAAAGGGTATCGTAAATCCATCTCTAAATGACGAACCCAACATCGCGTACGGTGTTGGCACCCGACTAGGATCGGACACTAGGTACGTCATACGTTTTCCTAGGTTAAGCAATTTAAACAATTTTATATGAATTTACACAAGACATCCAGCAAAGTAATATTACAGGAATTATGAAAATAAAGACTGCAAGTTTGGCAAGGTGCACTTGCCTGGTGTTTGGATTCCACTAAGGTCCTGTTTCTCGGAAATTTCTAGAGATGTCTCCGAAAGCTGAAATAAACAGTACCATCACGCTCAGAAGGTGTCAAATAGCTAGGAACGCCTGTCCTTGGGTCCAATTTGGAGACAAGGACAAAAACGGTAATTTCGGGCCAAAACGGGGTCCACCGGTGGGCCCGCTTTGCACCGAAAAACGTATCAGGGTCAACTGTCTCCAAATTCACCAAACTTAGTGTCAACAGGTCAGGAACGCTGATACGAACCCAACGGAACTTTCAGATTTGAATTCCGATGAGCCGATCACAAAATCGCCCGTCGAGCGGGGCTTGTGGGGCCCACGACACGCGATTTTGTCAACGTTCTCAGAATTGAACCAAACTTGACCCACAGGACCAGCGTATTGCTACGAGTCCGATGGCGCAAGTTTTGTCTCGATCCGACGTGTGTGTACGAAGTTAGGGTAAATTACAGAAAAGTCGGATACGGGGCGATGTCCGCGGATACGTACTGATTCCGGTGTGCACGCACATCCGAATCAGCTTCTGCGAAATCCCACACGTCCGTATCGACGATGCGCACGTATATGTGAAGACCGCACACGACCAAGTCATCCCGTTTGGCGGGGCGTACTCAGTTCCGGGGTGAAACAGGGTCTGGTTTTTCCTGTTTTTGGATCGCGGTGTGCGATCACCACAGGACGCGATGCCCCGAGCGGTTTATCCGGGCACCGAGAGGGTCATACAGGCTTCACAACGCAATTTACAGAATCAAAATCGGATAAACGAGCAGGGAGATACGCGTACCAGAACAGGGTTTGAAAAACCCGAATTATCTCGTGTCCGACACGACGCGAAGTGTCCTGTGTCCAACCCTAGGGTTAGGGTTCTGGCCTGAGACGGGCGGCTCTGCGGCGGGGGAGGCCGGCTGGAGGGTGGCGGGTCGGCGCTGGCGGCGTTGGCCGGAGGTGGAGGCGCGCGGCAGGCGGCCGGAGGCAGCGTCGGAGGGGGTTGCTTGAGGGAGGAGGAGGAGGAGGAGGAGGAGGAGGAAGAGGAAGGGGAGAGGGAGGCCGGGCGGCGCTGCAGCAGGGTCTGGGCGGCGCTGGAGGAGCTGGGTGGAAGGAGGTGGCAGCGCGGGCACGGCGGGGAGGTCGGCCGGAGTCGGGCGGTGGCGCACGGCGGCGAGGCGGTCTAGGGTTTGGGGATGCTGTGGCCGGAGCGGCTGATCGGGGGGGAGGTTATATAGGGAGTCGGCGGAGAGAGGGGAGGCCGAGGTCGGGGGCGACGTGGGCGGGACTAGCGGAGGGGGAGGCGGTCGTGGCGGCCAGAAAATGCGGCGGGCGGCGGAGGGATCGGGGCGAGTGGGGGTCGTGCGGGTGACAGGGGAGAGGAGCCGGGTCGGGTGCGGATCCGGGTTTGGGCGGACCCGCCCGACCCGCTAGGGTGGCTGGGGGGCTGGGCTGGGTTGCACTAATGGGCTCGGCCCACTGGGCCGGGCCGGGCCCCAAAATACAATAAAAAAAAACAATAATAATAATAATAAATAAAAACAATTAATTAATAAATAGTTTAATTAGTTTTTAGGCATTTAAAAATAGGTCTGAGGCCCAATAAAATCCAGAAAAATTACCCTAAGTCCGGTTTTCTATTTTACACCCAAAAATATTATTTTCATAACATTTTAATATTAGTTATTAGTAATATAAAATTATAAAATTACCACAGCACCTATGTAAATTCCTAAAAAATTTTGCAGAAAATTCCCAAAAATTGATTTTAAAAATCTGAAAATTTTAGGGTGATTACAATCTACCCCCCTTAAGAGGATTGCGTCCTCGCAATCGAAGGATAAACTACAGAGGCACAAATTTACAGAATTAAAGAATGCTTAGGTTTTACCTGCATCTGCAAATAAGTGTGGATAACGCTGGCGCATAACATCTTCCCGTTCCCAGGTCGATTCGCCCGGAGAATGTTGTTTCCAAGCTACCCGAACCAGTCTGATTGTCTGCCCTCGCAGTGTCTTCTCACTGGTGTCGAGTATACCCACTGGCTGCTCCTCGTATCTCAGGCTAGGTCCCACCGAAATCTCAGAATGATCAACTATATGACTTGGGTCAGTCACGTATCGCCTCAGCTGTGAGACGTGAAATACATCATGCACTCCCTCTAAGGATGCGCTCCAAGATATCAAATGGCCCAATATACCTTGGGCTTAACTTGCCTCTACTGCCGAATCTGATAGTACCTCTAGTGGGCGAGATCCTCAAAAATACATGCTCTCCTTCCTTGAACTCCAGGGGTCGTCTGTGCGCATCGGCCCAATGCTTCTGTCTATCCTGGGCTGCACGGAGATAATTCTGAATCTGTCTTACTTTCTCCATTGTCTCCGTTACCAACTCTGGACCCAGTAATTGACGTTCGCCAACGTCACTCCAGCATATCGGCGATCTGCACTTCCTTCCGTACAACGCCTCGAAAGATGCCATCTGAATGCTTGCCTGATAGCTGTTGTTGTAGGAGAACTCCACTAAGTGCAGATGATCTTCCCAAGATCCTCCGAAGTCCAGTATACATGATCGCAGCATATCTTCCAAGATCTGAATTGTGCGCTCTGATTGGCCATCTGTCTGAGGATGATAGGCAGTACTGAATTTGAGCCTGGTGCTGAGACTCTCTTGCATGCTTCGCCAGAAGTGAGATGTAAACCTCGAGTCTCGATCTGATACAATACTAACCGGCACTCCATGTAATTTTACGATCTATCGCATATACATGTCGGCTAGTACTTCCGTTTGTCCGACTCTGAATGGCAAGAAGTGAGCCGACTTAGTGAGCCGATCCACGATGACCCATACCGCATCCTTTCCACTGGGGCTTCTTGGAAATCCAGTGACGAAGTCCATGGTAATATGCTCCCACTTCCATTCAGGTATGGGAAGTGGCTGCAACATACCTGCAGTCCTTTGGTGCTCGGCCTTCACCTGCTGGCAGACTAAATATTTTGCCACAAATCGGGCAATCTCCCTTTTCATTCCATGCCACTAGTAATATTGTCTTAGGTCCCGGTACATCTTGGTTCCTCCTGGATGAACAGAGTATATGGAGCTATGTGCTTCCGTCATCAACTCCTGCTTTAATTCTCCATTTGGAACATATAGGCGATTTTCGCACCTTAATGTCCCGTCCTCATGGATGCGAAGTCCCGTTTGCATGCCTGCTTCGGTTCTCTCTTTCAGTCTTCGGAATCTGGCATCATTAGGCAAAGCTTCTTTGATTCTCTCCACCAGCGATGACTTAACTTCGAGGTTAGCCAGCAAACCATTTTGTCCAGGTAAAACAACCTCTATCTGAAGATCTTGCAAGTCTTGTAATAGCTGAGGCTGCTCAGTTAAGAAATAAGCCGTGGGTTTTCTGCTGAGGGCGTCGGCTACAACATTTGCTTTCCCCGGGTGATACTACAGATCTATGTCAAAGTCCACCATCAACTCAAGCCAACGCCTTTGCCTCATGTTGAGCTCCTTCTGAGTATAAACATACTTCAAGCTCTTATGATCAGTGAATATTTCGACCTTCTCTCCATACAGATAATGTCTCCAGATCTTCAATGCAAAAATCACTACAGCTAGCTCCAGGTCGTGCGTTGGGTAATTCTTCTCGTGGACCTTCAACTGCCTCGATGCATAAGCGATAACCTTGCCATATTGCATCAAGACACAATCTAGTCCACTACCGGACGCATCACTATAAACAACAAAACCTCCTGACCCTGAGGGAAGAGTCAAGACTGGTGCTGTTGTTAGACGCCTCTTCAATTCTTCAAAGGCATTCTGGCATTCTTCCGTCCATATGAACTCCTGATCCTTCCGTGTCAGCTTAGTCATCGGCTCTGCGATCCTTGAAATTTTTTTTACGAACCGCCGGTAATACCCAGCCAGTCCAAGAAAACTTCTCACTTCTGCAACAGAGGTAGGGGTAGGCCAGGTTTCTATAGCAGTGACCTTCTCTGGGTCCACAGACAGTCCTTCACCCGAGATAATATGTCCTAAGAATGGCACCTTGTCCATACAGAACTCACACTTGTTGAGTTTGGCATATAGCTTCTCCCTTCTCAAAGTTTCTAGCACAATTCTTAGGTGTTCCTCGTGCTCTTCGTGGTCCTTGGAGTAGAATAAAATATCATCAATGAATACCACCACGAACTTATCCAAGTACTGATGGAAGACTCCGTGCATCAAACTCATAAATACGGCGGGTGCGTTGGTTAACCCAAACGGCATTACTAGGAACTCATAATGCCCATACTTAGTCCTGAAGGCTGTCTTTGGGATATCTTCCTTCTTCACCATAATCTGGTGATAACCGGATCTAAGATCAATCTTTGAGAATACCCTAGCACCACTCAATTGGTCAAACAAGTCATCAATGCGTGGTAATGGGTACCGGTTCTTAATAGTTACAGCATTAAGGGCTCTGTAATCAATGCACAACCGTACAGTTCCGTCCTTCTTGGGTACAAAAAGTATAGGTGCTCCCCAAGGTGAAACACTGGGCCGGATAAATCCTTTCTCCAGAAGGTCGTCAACTTGTGCTTTCAACTCCACTAACTCCTTAGGTGCTAGCCGATATACCGATGAAGTGATAGGTTCGGCTCCTGGAGTTAGGTCTATTGTGAATTCTATCTCCCGATCAGGTGGTAAACCTGGAAGATCGTCGGAAAATACATCCACAAAATCCGAGATGACTCTTGGGTAACCTGAATCCTCTTCTACAGTTAATACCCTAAGAGTTGGCTGGACCCCTTGTTCTACAGCTCCTCGAAGGAATTCAAACTCAGGAAGGCTAGGGGGTCTAAATATCACTTTTCCAAGCCGGCAATCCAGTGTCGCATGGTACTGACTTAACCAGTCCATACCAAGTACAATATCGTAGTCAGGCATAGAAAAGATCAGGAATTGGGCTCGCATCTCTCGGCCACAGACTACTACCGAACATGATCTACAAGTATCACTAACCGGGATAATTCCACCTCCCGTTAGAATTCTCTTCATCTTCGAGAGAGGTGCGGTAGCTATTCTATGTGTGGCTACGAAGCTAGCAGCAATAAATGAATGCGAGGCTCCAGAATCAAATAATGCTACAGCAGAAATTGAAGCTACTAATATGATACCTGCTATCACTTCGCCTGCAGTAGCTTCCTCAGTGACTGCTAGTGCATATGCCTGACCTCGTCCCTGAGCGGGACCCCTTGCTGACGAGCTTGCTGGAACATTGCTGCCTGAGGTGGTAGAGGTGGCCTGGCTCCTCCAGGCCCTGTCTGTGTTGCTCCCCCAGCTGGAAGAGCTGCAGGTGGAGCTGGTCGATTCGGAACTCCCTCCCGACGTTCCGAGCAGTCCTTTGAGAAGTGTTGTCCAGATCCGCAAACAAGGCAGAGCCCCAGCTTGCGTCTACATTCTTTTTCAATATGTCCTACTTTGCCGCAGTAATGGCAAGTAGGCAGGTTCTTAGTTGCTGCTCTTAGAGGCGGGCTCTTCTGGGGCCGTTTAGCAGGTTCCCCTGGTGATGACTTGGACGGTGCTGAGGAGAAGGGACGTTTCAGGCTTGATTCCCTCCAAGTAACGCGCTCCAGCCGACGTGCTACAGCTAGGACGTCGGAGTAAGATGTGGGCGCGACCGATCCGATTAACTTCTGAAGCTCGAACCTGAGCCCATTAAAGAACTTCTCCGCCTTCTCCTCTTCGGTAGGAATTAGCGAAGGGGCGAAGCGGCTCAGGCGAATAAATTTGGCGTTATATTCCTCCACCGTCATGTTGCCCAGGATCAGGCGGTTGAATCTGTCTCGAAGTTCTGACCGAGCCACAGCAGGGATGTACATTTCCTGGAAGAGTCTGGAGAACTCCTCCTAGGTGACTTGATCATGTCCGAGCCTTCTTTCTTCGGACAGCCACCAATGGTGCGCGTTGTCCGTCAGTTGCATCCTGACGGCAGTCATCCACTTCTCCTTTGGAAGTTCAGCGGCCTCCAACTGATGCTGCGTGTTCGTAAGCCATTCATGCACTTCAGTTGGTCCTTCCTTGCCCGAGAAGGTACGGGGTTTGAGTTGACGGAAATCTGTGATAGATCCCGTCGCTAGCCGCCTATTTGGTGGATTTGCATGTTCCAATGCTGCGACTAGGCTGTTTCTTAGGTTCTCGGCCTCATGACGTTGGGCCTCCTGTTGGATCTGTTATTGTGCCTGCATCATGGCGTAGAACATCTGGAACATTTGCTGTCCGTCCATTGCCTGCCCTGGAGGAAAGACAGGCATTGTAGGAGGGAACTGGGGTGGAGGCGGGATGTCATCACGCCTGAACCTGGAACTTGGCTGGCTAGTTTGATTGTTCTGAGAGGATTATCCTCTGGTATCTGGCATCGTTCCAGCTTCACAAGTAACCACTGCTTCAGGCGGTGTACCCAAGGGATTCTCGTCACCACTTCTGGGATCTATTACTCTGCATAAAAAGAAAACAATGAGAACGCACAAAGAAATCAAATCAGGATGCAATTCAAGCAATTAAAGTGAATTCGACATAGAGTCCAAAAACGATTCAATCAATGGATGAGATCCTATAACTTATCATATCTTATTGCAGGCCTGTTCGGTTCCTAAGTTGAAACCGAACAATTTAGTTGAGACCTGCATGGGCCCCCACAAAAACCATGTCACGCCCCAGTCCCAAAATGCCGAGGGACTGGAGATGCGTGACAATGGCCAGCAACACGCACCGATGGATAACCCAATTTAATGGTACCATCAGGGCGTACTTAAGCTGTACATAAGGTCTACTACAACAAGTCACACTAATCTCATCCATAAGATAAAGAAATAAACTGCATAATGAAATAGAAATAAGTAGCAAAAAGTCTCAACAAGTCAGTCGGAGAAACAATCCGACATATGTCTGATACACTGGCTCAATAGGCCAGGAACAAAAGAGATAAACATAAAGTAAATACTGAGTACGGGATCAGGTACTCAGGAGAAGTCTTCGACAGTCACCTCGTCTGCAGGGTTCAGTTTTGCTCCAGTATCAAGTCCAGCAATAGCCTCAGCTCATGTCCCGTATATCTCGGGGTACTGCTCCTCGGCTAAACCTGGGGACATAATCCATTCCAGGTCCTCAGTAGACAAAGCAAGGCACAAAATAAAATAAGCCAAATAAATGCAGTGCAATTAAATAAATGGAACAGCAGGGTAAACTATGTAACCATCTATGTGATATGCAAATGAGAGCAACACTAGTACTCAGGCTGAGACCGCTACAAGCTCTGTGTCGGGGAGCCCGTAGCAGTAATAACACGTAAAGGGTCTAGCTCTGCTGGAGAGTCTACAACCTCACAATAATAGTAGATATATAGATAGAACAGCCTGTAGCCTGTGTGTCTCTCCCCACCCAATGTAATCACGTAAGCCATGACTATAACGTCTCATGTCCATGTCAGCGGGATTATAGCTAATGCAACAAGTCATACTGTCTAAAATAAAATAACTCTGTCAAGTCCTGTATCCTATACAGAATCACCACGAATATCTCAGGAAGATTCTGTCCATGATAGTGTCAAGTGTCCTGGGTTGTAGGGTACTTGATAGGTCAAGTACAAGAGTAAAGGGTATCGTAAATCCATCTCTAAATGACGAACCCAACATCGCGTACGGTGTTGGCACCCGACTAGGATCGGACACTAGGTACGTCATACGTTTTCCTAGGTTAAGCAGTTTAAACAAGTTTATATGAATTTACACAAGACATCCAGCAAAGTAATATTACAGGAATTATGAAAATAAAGACTGCAAGTTTGGCAAGGTGCACTTGCCAGGTGTTTGGATTCCACTAAGGTCCTGTTTCTCGGAAATTTCTAGAGATGTCTCCGAAAGCTAAAATGAACAGTACCATCACACTCAGAAGGTGTCAAATAGCTAGGAATGCCTGTCCTTGGGTCCAATTTGGAGACAAGGGCAAAAACGGTAATTTCGGGCCAAAACGGGGTCCACTGGTGGGCCCGCTTTGCACCGAAAAATATGTCAGGGTCAACTGTCTCCAAATTCACCAAACTTAGTGTCAACAGGTCAGGAACGCTGATACGAACCCAACGGAACTTTCAGATTTGAATTCCGATGAGCCGATCACAAAATCGCCCGTCGAGCGGGGCCTGTGGGGCCCACGACACGCGATTTCGTCAACGTTCTCAGAATCGAACCAAACTTGACCCACAGGACCAGCGTATTGCTACGAGTTCGATGGCGCAAGTTTTGTCTCGATCCACGTGTGTGCACGAAGTTAGGGTAAATTATAGAAAAGTCGGATACGGGACGATGTCCGCGGATACGCACTGATTTCGGTGTGCGCGTACATCCGAATCAGCTTCTGCGAAATCCCACACGTCCGTATCGACGATGCGCACGTATCTGTGAAGACCGCACGTGACCAAGTCGTCCCGTTTGGCGGGGCGTACTCAGTTCCGGGGTGAAACAGGGTCTGGTTTTTCCTGTTTTTGGATCGCGGTGTGCGATCACCACAGGACGCGATGCCCCGAGCGGTTTGTCCGGGCACCGAGAGGGTCATACAGGCTTCGCAACGCAATTTACAGAATCGAAATCGGATAAACGAGCAGGGAGATATGCGTACCAGAACAGGGTTTGAAAAACCCGAATTATCTCGTGTCCGACACGACGCGAAGTGTCCTGTGTCCAACCCTAGGGTTAGGGTTCTGGCCGGAGACGGGCGGCTCTGCGGCGGGGGAGGCCGGCCGGAGGGTGGCGGGTCGGCGCTGGCGGCGTTGGCCGGAGGTGGAGGCGCGCGGCAGGCGGCCGGAGGCAGCGTCGGAAGGGGTTGCTTGAGGGAGGAGGAGGAGGAAGAGGAAGGGGAGAGGGCGGCCGGGCGACGCTGCAGCGGGGTCTGGGCGGCGCTGGAGGAGCTGGGTGGGAGGAGGTGGCGGCACGGGCACGACGGGGAGGTCGGCCGAAGTCGGGCGGTGGCGCACGGCGGCGAGGCGGTCTAGGGTTTGGGGATGCTGTGGCCGGAAGGGCTGATCGGAGGGGAGGTTATATAGGGAGTCGGCGGGGAGAGGGGAGGCCGAGGTCGGGGGCGACGTGGGCGGGACTAGCGGAGGGGGAGGCGGTCGTGGCGGCCGGAAAACGCGGCGGGCGGCGGAGGGATCGGGGCGAGTGGGGGTCGTGCGGGTGACAGGGAGAGGAGCCGGGTCGGGTGCGGATCCGGGTTTGGGCGGACCCGCCCGACCCGCTAGGGTGGCTGGGGGGCTGGGCTGGGTTGCACTAATGGGCTCGGCCCACTGGGCCGGGCCGGGCCCCAAAATACAATAAAAAAAAACAATAATAATAATAATAAATAAAAACAATTAATTAATAAATACTTTAATTAGTTTTTAGGCATTTAAAAATAGGTCTGAGGCCCAATAAAATCCAGAAAAATTATCCTAAGTCCGGTTTTCTATTTTACACCCAAAAATATTATTTTTATAATATTTTAATATTAGTTATTAGCAATATGAAATTATAAAATCACCACAGCACCTATGTAAATTCCTGAAAAATTTTGCAGAAAATTCCCAAAAATTGATTTTAAAAATCTGAAAATTTTAGGGTGATTACACCGCCCTCTCCTCGAACCCCCTCCAGCCCTCGCCGCTGCCATCGCCACCGCTCCGCCGCCCTCTCCTCCTCCTTCCTCCTCCGTCTCCAGCAGCAGCCTCAGCCGCCTCCGCGATCCCCGGCGCCGCCACCCCGCGCTCCGCCGCAGCAACGCCGCCCTCGGCCGCAGCCCCCAGCCCCGGCCAGCTCCGGCCGCCCCAACCACCGGCACTCGAGAAGAACCGAACCCTAGCCAGGACACGGCCCAGACACAGCCAGGACACAGCACAGTGTCTCGTGTCGACTCGCGGACACGGAAAATCCCGGTTTAACGGAGTCCTGTTCAGGTAGCTTTTTCTCTCTCCTCGCTGCCCCATTTTCGGTTCCGTCCATTGCACCGCGAACCCTGCGTGACCCTCTCGATGCCCGTGCAACCCGCTCAGTGTGTCGCGTCCTGTGGCGATCGCGAACCGCGATCCAAAACAGGAAAAACAACACCCTGTTTCACCCCGGAACTGAGTGCGCCCCGCCAAACGGGACGACTTGGTCGCGTGCGGTCTTCACCGAAAGGTACGCGCTGTTGATACGGACGTGCGAGATTTCGCAGAAATTGATTCGGATGTGCGTGCACACCGGAATCAACGCGTATCCGCCGACAACGCCCCGTATCCTCCTGTTCTGAAACTTGTTGTAACTTTGTGTACACATGTCGGATCAAAATAAAACTTGCGTCATCGGACTCGTAGCAATAAGCTGGTCCTGTGACCCAAGTTTGGTTCGATTCTGAGAACGTTGACAAAATCGCGTATCGTGGGCCCCACATGCTCCACTTGATGGGCGATTTTGTGATCGGCTCATCGGAATCCAATTCTGGAAGTTTCGTTGGGTTCGTATCATCGTTCTGGACTTGTTGACACTAAGTTTGATGAATTTGGAGAACTTTGTCCCTGACACATTTTTCGGTGCGAAGCGGGCCACATGTGGACCCCACTTTGACCCGAAATTGTCATTTTTGCCCTTGTCTCCAAATTGGACTCAAGGACAGGCATTTCTAGCTATTTGATATCTTCTGAGCATGATGGTAACATTTGTTTCAGCATCCGGATACGTTCCTGGAGATTTCACGAATACCAGAGCCGCAGTTGGAAACCAAACACCAAACAAGTGTACCTTGCCAAATCTTGCAGTTCTTGTTACATAATTCTTTGATTTATTTATATGTTGTACATGGTTGACCTAGGACCATGTGACATTGCTTAGCGTCCGAATAATATTCAGGTGCCAACACCGTACGCGGAGTTGAGTAACGTCATCTAGACATGGATACCGAGACCCTATGTATTCTCGTGCTTGTTTTATCAAGTGCGTCATACCCAGGACACCTGACACTATTCATGAGACAGAATCTTCCTGAGACATTCATGGTGATTCTGTATAGGCTACAGGACCTGTGACATAGTAATTATATTCATACCTATAATATGACTGGCTGCATTAGACTTGATCCTGCGTGGCATGGACATGAGACGTTGTGGACATGAGACGTATGATTACATTGGGTGGGGAGAGACACACAGGCTACAGGTTGATTATATTATGCCGGCGTCTTAGTCTCTCTCCGAGCTAGACAACCACATGATATAACTGCTACCGGCTCTCCGACACAGAGCTTGTAGTGGTCTCAGCCTGGGTTCTAGTGATGCTCTCATCTTGCATACCACTTAGCTGGTTATATAGATTATCCTGTTTACTCCTTTATTTTCTGCACTGCATTTATTTTGGCATGATTTATTCTTGTACCTTGCTATGTCCCCTGAGGACCTGGATCCGGATTATGTCTCCAGGTAGAGCAAACGAGATCGATCCCGAGGTATACAGGACAGGAGCATTAGCAGGAGCAGGAGCAGGAACAGGAGCAGGCACTGGGGCAGTACCAGATCCAGTAGACGAGTGATCCCCGAGGGTATCTTCTGAGTATATACTTTGTCCATACTCAGTATTGTTGTTGATAGTTTTATTCTTGTATCTTGACAGTTGTATCAGACTTGTTATCGGGTTGTTCCCCGATGTATTTACTTGTGACTTGCTGATGATTATATTTCACTCTATTGATATTGTTATATTCATTTCTGTGGATGAGATTAGTAGATCCTTATTGTTGTATTACAGCTTAAGTACGTCCCGATGGATCCATTAAATTAGGTTGTCCATCGGTGTGTGCTGCTGGCCATTGTCACTTGTCCAGTCCCTCTGTATTTTGGGATTGGAGCGTGACAATCCCGACCTCTTTTTATGAAATTTTGTTTAAGTCATCTAAACTTAACTATTATTTCGAATAGTTGAAATCAACAAACTAATATGTTCAAAAAACAACTGTTGCAAAGCTTGATCCGACAGAGAAGGGTGAATCAAGAGAACACTTATTAATTTGAAGAGTTCATTAGAGAGATACTTGGTGGCATCTGAACTCCAAAGCCCTAAAAAAAAAGTGGGGGAAAAAAGAAAAGAAAAGAAAAGAAAAGAAAAGAGAGGAGAGAATGAACGCTAGCATTTGTTTATTTATCAAGAAAGTTGGATTGCAAGCCCCTCCCACTCACTCACTCACATATGGCAAATCCATGGCAAGATTTGTTCAAAAAGAGGTGGTTATGATGATCATAGGCAGCTACTTGTTGGGATTATGGGGGTCTTAGCTTTGAATCGGGTCCTCTTATCTTCTCATTAAGATATATAAAGTAACACTTAATTTTTCTTTGCCTATGTTATTATAATTTGCACTCAGAAACTTACTATTCAGGAATCCTCTAACTACCATTCAGATAAGTTCTTTTTTTTTTTTTTGTTCAATTAGATGTTCATGACAACACGCTAAACACCTCTAATTTACGTGGTTAAGGTGAATGCGGCTGGGTGAATTTGATCCCACGGATGAACAATATTACAATTTATTTTTTAAACTATGCAGGTATATGTAGATTCCTGCAGAATTGGAAAGATGATGTGCGTATGTATTATTCAAAAAAAATATATATATATAAAGTAAAAAAATAATTTAATATCGAACAAGAAATTCAGGATTAGAGTAATCTAGCTAGGGTGGGTTCGATTTCTTGGAAGAGCGTTTTTTTTTTTTACAATTTATTTTTAAGTTAGACAGGTAGCAGTACTGTGGATTCTGTGGGACTAGATGGGTGTGTGCTGTGTGTATTATTAAAAAGAAAAAAACCACATAAAATTAAAAAGGAATTTAATATCAAAGAAGAAACTTAGGATTAGGGTAACCAAGATAGTACGCAGCACAACTTTGGTGTTCAAGAAGATAGGGGTGGACGTTATTCGGTTTCGGAATGAAAATTGAATCGAACCGAATAAGAGTTTCGGTTCGGTTTGAAATTTTTTTTGTTCGATTTCGGTTTTAAAAATACTATAATTTCTTCTTTGGTTTTAGGTTGTCCAAAATCGAATAAATCTTATACAATTATGTAAATACCCTCAATTCTATATACATTTTATGATTAAAAATGTGTATGATTTAAAAAAAAACTATGTTATGTGATTTGAAATCCTATTTTTATAATTTAACAACTAGTCCAACTTTGAATGTAACTTTAAAATACAACAAATGTGCCTATAAAAATTATAATTTTTAATATAATTTACAGAAAATTTGCTGTACATAAATTATTTTTAAACAAATTAACTAAAACGAAACAATTTGTCAAAAAATTTGAAATCATGAAAGTTTTCGCCATCTCTGATGGCGAAAATATGAAATAATAATTTTCTTTTATATTTTTAAAATTTTGCTAACTGGATTGACGAAATTTTGGGTTTGCCAAATTTTGACAATGGTTTTTTTTGGTTTTTATTTGGGTTTGTTTTTTTTTAGTTTTTTTTTTAAAACAAACAGGGGAGCCAATTCGGTTTTTTTTTTCTGGTTTCTTTTTAAAAAAAGTTGTTGTAACAATAATTTTTTTAAATAAATTAGAAAAAAAATAAAATTTAACATCCAAAATAAAATATGCTATTATTGAACAAACAAAAAAAAATCTGTCGTAAGAATATTACGTCTCCCGTCGAGCAGACTTCGAGTGGCCATAACTATTTGTTTTGAAATCGTTTTTCGTCAAACAATAGGTTGATTTGTATGTTTTCGACGAGAGTAACACAATTCGTGTAGAAAAAAAATTCATCCGAAACAAGACATGTTACAGACAAAAATATAAAATATAAAACATAAAACTTTAAAGTATCATAACTTTTGACTGAGAGATCGAAACAAGGTCCAGTTTGTGCCAAAATGACCGTATCCAAAAGTATTATGGGATAAACCGTTTCATCGTTTGACGGACTTCCAAAATTTTTAGAATCGCAAAAAAATGAGGTTTCGACCTCCAAATTTTACTTTCGGTCATTTTCTTTTCGAATTTTTTTATTATCTATACTAATTTGTTATTATCTATACTAATATGAATGATAATTTGTTTGATATTTGTTTTAGTTATCTATACTAGTTTTTGGAGGTCGAAAATTAAAAAAAATTAAATTAGTATTGTAATAAGTACTGTGATTTCAAATATTTGACAAATTGTTTCGTTTTAGTTAATTTGTTTAAAAATATTTTCTGTACAGCAAATTTTCTGATTAGTATTGTACTACAAATTTTCTAACAAAATGAAAATTAAAAAAAATCAAATTAGTATTGTCAAAAAATTTAAAAAACAAACAAAAAAAATAAATCCAAATTTTTGCCAACCCAGTTGGCAAAAATTTGACAAATATATAAAAAAAAATTATTATTTCATATTTTTGCCAACCCAAACTTTCGTGATTTCAAATTTTTGACAAATTGTTTCGTTTTAGTTAATTTGTTTAAAAATATTTTTTGTACAAAAAATTTTCTGCATTACCAAAAAAAAACCAACAAAAAAAAAAAAAAAAAAAAATCAACACCAAAAATCAAACCAAATCAAACCCTAAACATAAAACCAAAAAACAAACCAAAAAAAAATCAACCGAGGATATTTTCGCCAACAGAGTTGGCAAAAATTTAGGCAACCAAATTTTCGCCAACTCTGTCAGCCCAATTTTTTGACAACTCGGTTGGCGAAAATCGAACACTCCTAATTTTCGTCAACTCAGTTGGCGATATATATCGTAATTTCAATTTTTTAAAAACTTCTATCGTTATACTTAATTAATATAAAATTATTATCGGTACAGTAAATTTTTTGTATAATTTAACAACAATTTTAAATTTGGACATGATACATTAATTAAATAATACAAATAGTCCTGAATAAACCGATCATTTAATCTGTTCGGTTTAATTTAAGTTAAACTATTTTTTATTACGTCCGATTTTAAATTTTTAAAATTTCAATTTATTTAATTTTAATTATTTTGATTCAGTTGAAACCGAATAAAACTAACCCCTACAAGAAGCTGTCAATATAGATCACGTAGTAATAATCATAGTACTTTTTTTTTACTGAACCAGTATACAAATGACAACAATAACGCAAAAAGTGTAATCAAGTAAATTTGTGAACAAATCTATATGCACATACAAGCACGCAAAAAAAAAAAAAAAACAAACATACAAGCACGCAAACATAATAAATATGAGAAACTAACATCATAAAGGAACCATTTCCTTGTAGGCTTGTTGTACGCAAGTCCTTTAAATCTTATATATTTTTAATAAGATCTCCTAAATATTTGTCTATTGTTAATAAATCTCTAAAGTTATTAATATTTAGATATATTAGTCCTTTTCTGTTTCTTTTTCGTTAAATTTAATCTTAAAATAATAATGGATGGATGTAATGGTCAGAAAAGTCCCGATTTCTAGCAGAGTCCTATGAAGCCAGTAACATCAGAAATTAAAATAAAAAACCATAAATATTTGTTTAAAAAATAGCATGGAGAACATTTGTTATTAATGGAGTTATTTGTACGATTTTTTTTATCCAGAATATCCGAATTTATATAAATTTCATCTAAAGCATCTTAGTTTGAAAAATTAAAAAAATATATATATCAAAACGTACATTCGAAGAACGTTTTATATTTTTTAATATTATATTCTCATCGTTCATTTTCTTTCCATTAACCGAAGTTTACCGAAAAATAATAATAACAAAAAAATAGAAAACGTTCTTAGGAATGACGTTTTCTCCTAAGTACGTTTCCTAAGACCGTTTCCTATTTTTTTTATCGAAAAAACTCGCTTAGAGCATTAGAATATCAAATATTTTCCATAAAAGCACTAAATTTGTAAAATTTATAATGAGAGCATCAAAACGCCCTTTCCAAGGACGTTTTATGCTTTTCGTTAGTAAAAGTTAACTTCCGTTAACGGAGAAGAGACGGAAGAGAGGAAAGAAAAGCAGAAAGAAACAAAAAATATTTAAAAGGAAAACGCCCTTTGGAAGGGCGTTTTTTCTAGGAAAAACGCCCTTCCTAGGGTCGTTTTCTCCCTCGATTCTCGAGGCATGCTGACTTGCTGGACTGAGTTGTTGTGATAATTGACCTTCATCCACTAGTATCACTTCGTCTTCGTTGGTTATCACAGCACCTTGTGGTGTTTCTTGATGAGTCTCGTCGCCGGCTGGTGGATCCATAATTCTTCAACCAAAATAAACTATAAGAAGCGCACATGAATCAAGGCAGGATGCAAGTCAAGAAATAAATTCGAATCCGATACAGATATCAAGAACGTTTCAAGCAAGTGGATGAGATCCTAAAAACTTATCCTATCTTTATTGCAGGCATGTTCGGTCCCTAAGTTGAAACCGAACAATTTAGTCGTAGACCTGCATGGGCCACCACAAAAACTATGTCACGCCCCAGTCCCAAAATATCGAGGGACTGGACACGTGGCAATGGCCAGCAGCACGCACCGATGGACAAACCCAATTTAATGGATCCATCGGGGCGTACTTAAGCTGTAATACAACTATCAGGGTCTACTAATCATATCCACAGAATGAATATAACAATCTCAACAAAAAGGAATATAAACATCAAACATCAAGTCACAAGTAATTTAAATCGGGGAACAACCCGATAATCAAGTCTGATACAATGGTTCATTAAACAAAAAAGTAAATAACATCACTGCCTGAGTATGGAAGAAACATATACTCAGAAAAATCCATGGCAATCACCTAGTCCTTGGTTCCTGGTTCTGCTCCAGTGCCTGCTCCTGAACCTGCTTTTGCTCCTGCTAATGCACCTGTCCTGTAAACCTCAGAGTGGATCTCCTCTGCTAAACCTGGGGACATAATCCGGATCCACGTCCTCAGAGGACATAGCAAGGTACAGATAATACAAGCCAAAATAAATGCAGTGCAGCAATAAATAAAATAATATGGTGAACTAGATAACCAGCTAAGTGATATGCAAGTTGAGAGCATCACTAAAACTCAGGCTGAAACCACTACAAGCTCTGTGTCGGGGAGCCGATAGCAGTAATAACACGTAGTGGGCCAAGCTCGGGTTTAGAGTCTTGAGCACCGCAATAATAGGGGTTATATATATATATGATCAGCCTGTAGCCTGTGTGTCTCTCCCCACCCAATGTAACCACATGTCTCATGTCCATAACGTCTCATGTCCATGTCACGCGAGATCATCTCTAATGCAACAAGTCATATAATCTCTAAGAATATAATGTCTATGTCAATCCTGTATCCTACACAGAATCACCATGAATATCTCAGGAAGATTCTGTCATATGTATGGTGTCAAGTGTCCTGGGTTATAATGTACTTGATAAAACAAGTATGAGAATGTAAAGGGTCACGATGTCCATCTCTAGGTGACGTACACACCTCCGCGTACGGGGTTGGCACCTGTCACGACCCGCACCCGGATATTCGGGCACGAGTACGTGGGTACGTCCAGCCTACGTCGCAGTGTCGGCGGTAGTACGCTGTCTAGATTCCCAACTATTAATCGGACGCTAAGTAAGTCACACGGTCCTAGGTTTAAGCATGTACAATAAATATATATGTCAAAGAAATAAATAGCAAAAACTGCAGAATTTGGCAAGGTACACTTGCCTGGGGTTCTAGCTCCAACTGTAGCTCAGACTTCCGTGGGTTCTGCAGGGAGTACTCCGGTTGCTAAAATAAATATCACCATCAGATCCAGAAAATATCAATTAGCTAGAAACGCCTGTCCTTGAGTCCAATTTGGACACAGGGGCAAAAATGACAGTTTCTGGTCAGAGCGGGGTCCACATGTGGGCCGCTTTGCACCGAAAAATGTGTCAGAACAGAAGGTCTCAAAATCTATCAAACTTAGTGTCAACGAGTCAGGAACGATGATATGAACCCAACGGAACTTCCAGAATTGGATTTCGATGAGCCGATCACAAAATTGCCCGTCAAGTGGAGCTTGTGGGGCCCACGATACGCAATTTTGTCAACGTTCTTAGAATCGAACCAAACTTGGGTCACAAGACCAGCGTATTGCTACGAATCCGATGGCACAAGTTTCGTTTCGATCCGACGTGTGGTACACAAAGTTACAACGAGATCCAAAAAGGACGGATACGGGGCTTTGTCGGCGGATACGCCTTGATTCCGGTGTGCACGCACATCCAAATCAACTTCTGCGAAATCCTGCACGTCCGTATCAACGACGCGCACGTATCGGTAAAGACCGCGTGCGACCAAGTCGTCCCGTTTGGCGGGGCGTACTCAGTTCCGGGGTAAAACATGGCGTTGGTTTTCCTGTTTTTGGATCGCGGTTCACGATCGCCACAGGACGCGATGCACCGAGCGGATTGCACGGACATCGAGAGGGTCACACAGGGTTCGATTCACAACTGAGGGAACAGAAAACGGGATAGCAAGGAGAGAGAAATGAGTACTTGAACAGAGCTCCGAAAACCAAGATTTTCGTGTCCGCGTGTCATCTCGACACAGTGTCTGTGTCCGGGCCGAGCTAGGGTTAGGGCTTGCCGGAGTTGGCTGGGCTCGCCGGAGAGTTACTGCTGGCCGGGGTGGCTCGACGAGGGGCTGGGCGGCTCGCTGGAGGCTGGAGGCTGGCGGAGAGGCGGGCGGCTCACTGGAAGCTGGCGGCGAGGCGGGCGGCTCCTCGGGGAGGCGGAGAAGAGGGCCAGGGGGAGTGGTGACCGGCGCTGGGGTCGAGGGGGCAGCGGGGTCGGGCTCGGGGCGACTGAGGCGGGTCGGCCGGCGGGCTATGGGGTTCTGGCCAGCGAGGTCGGTCGGGTCGAGGGTTATATAGGAGAGAGGGAGGAGGTGGAGCGGCGGCGGTTGAACGGGGTAGGCGGCCGGACAGGGGCGGCGGTTACGGGAGCGGGGAGGCCGAGCGACGGCGGGTTGGCCGGCGGGGGCGAGGGGTTTCGTCGGTTAGGGATACGCTGGGAAGGGGAAAGGTTAGGCGGGTCGGGTTTGGGCGGTGACGGGTCGGGTCGGGTCGGGTCAGGCCGATCCGGCCCGATCCACTAATCAGGTTGCGGGTTCGGGTAGAAAACGGGTTTCGGGTCACGGGTTAGACCCGGATCTGACCCGCTAGGTTTAAGTTGGGTTCGGTTCGGTTCAACAATGGGTTGGTTTATTTAAAATAAATCCGGTTTAATTAGGGTTTAAATTGGTTTAATTATAAAATAGTTTTTAGGGCTTTAAAAATGCTTCCGTGGTCCAATAAATTCCCCAAAAATTATCCTATGTCTAGTTTTTTATTTTACACCATAAAATATTATTTTCATAATATTTTAATATTAATAAAAATTAATTAAAAATCATTTAATAATTAAAACACCTTAGGTACAGAAAAATCATCAGAAAATTCCAGAAAATTGTGTAAAAATTCAAATTAAAAATTCTTGAAAATCAGGGGGTTTACAATCTACCTCCCTTAAGAGGATTGCATCCTCGCAATCAAAGAATAACTGGTCAACAGAGATGACATGGTTACAAATATTTTTCGAAGCACATTACTATCAAGAAGAATCAAAGTTGAGGGTGTAAGAATAACACATTGGGAAAATCATTTTCCTAAGCGATGGAAGTTATGAAATTTCCCGGGTGAAGAAAATCTAGAATTTTACAGTTTTAGAAAACCATGTTATCTTTCAAAAATATATCAGGTTAACATTTATAAAATATTTTAGCAAGTTCAAAATTACTAGGTTAGCAAGTTAAAATTGTCAGGTCAAGTCTAAGGTCACGAACCAGCAGGCACGGATTACAGCAAATCTAGAAGCAAAAAACTATAAAAACTTACACACATTAGCTATTCCATGAATCTGTACGTCTTCCAAAGTCATCACTGGAGCTTGTCCGCGTCCTTGAGGTGATGCACTCTGCTGCTGTTGGGCTTGCTGGAAGAGTGCTGCTTGAGGTGCCTAGGGTGGCCTCGGCAGATATTCTCCTGGGGCATATGGTAGAACTCCTTCAACTTCCGTTTGCAGTATTTCCAATGCTGGAGAGGCTGGCCTTGGTGCTGGTAGTGCTTGTCGTTTTAACATTAGTGCTCTCTGTTTATGCTGAGGACAATCTTTAGCTAAGTGTTGGTTGGACGCGCAAATTAAACATAATCCCAATAAATGTCTGCACTCGTTCTCAATGTGGCCTCTCTTGCGACAATTTTGACATATAGGCAGTACTTGCGGAAATGCTTATGGTGGTTGGTGCATGTGAGACTTCTTTGCAATTTTTTCCTGTGGTGCTCCAGCTGGTGCTGATGTGGCTGGTTGATGAATCATCACTGCTTTCTCTTGACGTTCAGGGCAATCCCTTACCGAATGTTTTTTGGATCCGCAAGATAAACATCGTCCCAGTCTACGTCGGCATTCTTTAGCGAGATGGCCTACCTTGCCACAGTAGTGACAAGTAGGAAGGACTAGTGCAAGTGGTGGATTCATCTGTGGTCGCTTTGCAACTCTTTCTTGTTGTGCTTGGTCTGGTGCTGATACATACGATCGCTTCTGGCTGGATTCCATCCTTGTGTTGCACTCCATGGGTCGTGTTGCAGCAAGAACATCCTCGTTTAAGGTAGTTGCATTTGAACTGATTAACTTCCGTAACTCCGAGCTAAATCTGTCGATGAACTTCTCCACTTGGTTTTGCTGATCTTCTTGATGAACCTTCTGATGGACTTGCATCATCGCGTAGAACATTCAAAACATTTGTTGTTCGTCCATAGCCTGCCCTTGTGGAACGGTAGGCATCGGTAGAGCAACCTGCGTCGATGGTGGAACGTCATCTTCCTGGATTCTCGAGGCATGCTGACTTGCTGGACTGAGTTGTTGTGATAATTGACCTTCATCCACTAGTATCACTTCATCTTCGTTGGTTATCACAGCACCTTGTGGTATTTCTTGATGAGTCTCGTCGCCGACTGGTGGATCCATAATTCTGCAACCAAAATAAACTATAAGAAGCACACATGAATCAAGGCAGGATGCAAGTCAAGAAATAAATTCGAATCCGATACAGATATCAAGAACGTTTCAAGCAAGTGGATGAGATCCTAAAAACTTATCCTATCTTTATTGCAGGCCTGTTCGGTCCCTAAGTTAAAATCGAACAATTTAGTCGTAGACCTGCATGGGCCACCACAAAAACTATGTCACGCCCCAGTCCCAAAATATCGAGAGACTAGACACGTGGTAATGGCCAGCAGCACGTACCGATGGACAAACCCAATTTAATGGATCCATCGGGGCGTACTTAAGCTGTAATACAACTATCAGGGTCTACTAATCACATCCACAGAATGAATATAACAATCTCAACAAAAAGGAATATAAACATCAAACATCAAGTCACAAGTAATTTAAATCGGGGAACAACCCGATAATCAAGTCTGATACAATGGTTCATTAAACAAGAAAGTAAATAACATCACTGACTGAGTATGGAAGAAACATATACTCAGAAAAATCTATGGCAATCACCTAGTCCTTGGTTCCTGGTTCTGCTCCAGTGCCTGCTCCTGAACCTGCTTTTGCTCCTGCTAATGCACCTGTCCTGTAAACCTCAGAGTGGATCTCCTCTGCTAAACCTAGGGACATAATCCGGATCCAGGTCCTCAGGGGACATAGCAAGGTACAGATAATACAAGCCAAAATAAATGCAGTACAGCAATAAATGAAATAATAGGGTGAACTAGATAACCAGCTAAGTGATATGCAAGTTGAGAGCATCACTAAAACTCAGGCTGAAACCACTACAAGCTCTGTGTCGGGGAGCCGGTAGCAGTAATAACACGTAGTAGGCCAAGCTCGGGTTTAGAGTCTTGAGCACCACAATAATAGGGGTTTTATATATATATGATCAGCCTGTAGCATGTGTGTCTCTCCCCACCCAATGTAACCACACGTCTCATATCCATAACGTCTCATGTCCATGTCACGCGAGATCATCTCTAATGCAACAAGTCATATAATCTCTAAGAATATAATGTCTATGTCAATCCTGTATCCTACACAGAATCACCATGAATATCTCAGGAAGATTCTGTCATATGTATGGTGTCAAGTGTCCTGGGTTATAATGTACTTGATAAAACAAGTATGAGAATGTAAAGGGTCACGATGTCCATCTCTAGGTGACGTACACAACTCCCCGTACGGGGTTGGCACCCGACTATTAATCGGACGCTAAGTAAGTCACATGGTCCTAGGTTTAAGCATTTACAATAAATATATATGTCAAGGAAATAAATAGCAAAAACTGCAGGATTTGGCAAGGTACACTTGCCTGGGGTTCTAGCTCCAACTGTAGCTCACACTTGCGTGGGTTCTGCAGGGAGTACTCCGATTGCTAAAATAAATATCACCATCAGATCCAGAAAATAGCAATTAGCTAGAAACGCCTGTCCTTGAGTCCAATTTGCACACATGGGCAAAAATGACAGTTTCTGGTCAGAGCGGGGTCCACATGTGGGCCACTTTGCACCGAAAAATATATCAGAACCAAAGTTCTCCAAATCTGTCAAACTTAGTTTCAACGAGTCAGGAACGATGATATGAACCCAACGAAACTTCCAGAATTGGATTCTGATGAGCCGATCACAAAATCGTCCGTCAATTGGAGCTTGTGGGGCCCACGATACGCGATTTTGTCAACGTTCTCAGAATCGAACCAAACTTGGGTCACAGGACCAGCGTATTGCTACGAGTCCGATGGCACAAGTTTCGTTTCGATCCGACGTGTGTACACAAAGTTACAGCAAGATCCAGAAAGGACGGATACAGGGCGTTGTCGGCGGATACGCGTTGATTCCGGTGTGCACGCACATTCAAATCAACTTTTGCAAAATCCCGCACGTCCGTATCTACGGCGCGCACGTTTCGGTGAAGACCTCACGTGACCAAGTCATCCCGTTTGGCGGGGCGCACCCAGTTCCGAGGTGAAACAGGGCATTGGTTTTCCTATTTTTGGATCGCGGTTTGCGATCATCACATGACGCGACGCACCGAGCGGGTTGCACTGGCATCGAGAGAGTCACTCAGGGTTCGCGTCACAACAGACGGGACAGAAAATAGAGCAACAAGGAGAGAGAACGGGTTACCTGAACAGGGCTCCGTGAACCGAGGATTTTACGTGTCCGCGTGTCGTCTCGACACTGTGTCAGGCTGTGTCCGGGTTCTAGGGTTAGGTTTCAGTCTTCACGCCGGAGACTTCGTCGGAGGGTGGCTGGGCTCGGGGCGGCCGGTTGAGGTGCTGCTGGCCGGGGGCGGCTCTGGCCGGAGGCGGCTACGCCGGAGCTGCTGCGGGGACGGAGGGCACGGCGCTGGAGGAGAGGGAGGCGGTGGCTCCGGGGTTCTGCGGTGGGTGGTTGGACAGCTAGGGCTCAGGCGAGGGGTTCCGGTGGCGGCGAGGTCGGGCGGAGCGGAGGCAGCGGGGGTCGTCGGGAAAGAAGGGCTGAGGGCGGCTAGGTCGGGGAGAGAGGCGGGTTTTATAGGCGGACGGGCGGCCGGTGCGGGAGGCGGAGCGAGGGGTCGAGGCAGCGAAGCGGCGGCCGTTGTGAGTAGCCGGAGCGGCTGGGAGGCGAGTGGGCGGCAGGTCGACCGGCGGAGGGGAGGCGAGGGGTCGGGCTCGGGGAGATTAGGGATTATTAGGTTTAGGCGGCTCGGGTCGGGTCGAAGCGGGTCGGGTTGAACCCGGATCCGACCCGCTAAGGTTTGGGCCCGGTTCAACTAGACCGGGTCCGGTTCGGGTCGGTTTGGTTTATTAGAAATAAACCAGATTTATTTTTAGGGTTTATTTGGTTTGTCACTACCACAATTTTTAGGAAAGGGTATTTTAGTCTTTTCCTATTTAATTAAATATTGTGCATTGTAAATAATTATTTGTTGTATTATTTAATTGTTCTTAGATGTTATTTAATTATTTTGGACTTGTATTAGTGGACCCAACTAGTTTCGTTTGGACCCATGGACCAACATGAATTAATTAGTTAGACTTGGCCCATTTAGAAAGCCATTGTTAAGGAGATGGATTAAATTAATTAAATGATTAGACTAGAAGCTTCCTTCCTTAATTATTTCTTCATGAGAGGCCCCAAGGAGTACATTGGACATTTTATAATTGCTTGGGAAAGGGGGCATGGCCGGCCTATATTAGAGGGGGGAAATTTCTCTCTCCTCTCATTCTCATTCCAAATCTAGATCTAGAATTCCCCACTCCCAAATTCCTTTCATTCCCATTCCAATTCTCTACCAAATTCATTCTAAATTCTTTCTAATTCACCATTAGAAAGTTGAGAAACAAGGATCTACAAAGAGGAGCAATAATCTACAATTTGGAAGCAAGTTCATCTCAATTGGAGGTTTCATTGGAAATTCATCTCCCAATAGGTATAATTCAGTTTTTTCCATTAAAATAGCTTCTAAATCTGAGATTTAATCATGTAAAATCAACCTATATGTATGTACTACCCATAGGACTTGGTTTTGTGTTCAGAGGAGACCCATGGAGAAAGTTATGGTGCTTTTTGTGTCAATTTTGGGGGAATTCCGAATTTACATTTTGTTGTATGTGTCAATTGATCCTATAGATCAATTGGGCATGTGCTTATGTGTTTGGAGCTAGTGTCGTATCCACAATTGGGTACATATAGTTCGTATCCCAACAATTTGGTGATACGTGTCGTTTTGAAGATTTTCCTCCGACACGGGACTTTGTACATGTCGTATTTTGACACGGATACATAGATATACTTTTGACACTTTGATTTGTTCATAAATATTATTTGTGACTTATTTGTGTCCTTCGGGGTACAATTGGTTGTGTGTTGGACTCGTATCGCATGCGTATCCTAGATCTAGTGGGATACGGTGTGATACTCTCCAATTGTGTGTGTTTTGTATAAATCTAATTATTTATGCTTTAATTCTTGTATAATAATTAGTATATATATATATATATATGTTATATATTTATTTTAGTGTATTTATTATGGTATTTATTGTAGCATAGATCTATATATTTTTATGTGTGCTACTATGATGTATAAATATATATGTAGCTTTCTTTACATGCATTTATATATATTACAACTTATATTAATAAAATAAATTATACATAAATATTTTATAAAATATATTTATGTGTTTAAATGAGTAATTATATTAATTATAATTATTATATAATTAATTGTATATTAATGAATATATTTTATGTGTGCTTCTAGCTATGTTAAAATATGTATAATAATACATGCAATGTGTTTTGTAGCTATTAGTAATTATTTGTGTAGGATTATGTATATATATATAAGTATATATTAAATTAATTATTTTATATATATAAATATATTGATTTATATATTTCTATATATATATATATATATATATATATATATATATATATATATATATATATATTTACTGTTTTTGGTGACAGTAGGATCAATGACAGTGAACTGTCATTGTTAGAACAGTTACAGCAGCCGCTGTAGCAGTGGCGGCGGGTTATTAATGACAGAGCCGCCACTGTCATTAATAACCGCATGTAGCAGCGGAAATTCGCAGCAGTTGCGACGCCGACTTTGGTGACAGTTGAAAACTGTCACAAAAGGAGTGACAGCAGTGCAGTTGCACAGCAGCGTTTTGGCGACAGTTTTTCTGTGACAGTCGGGACTGTCACTATAAGTTTGTTTATTGAAAATTAGTATTTTAGCACACTGTTTTCAGTGACAATTGGACAGATTTAGTTTATATATTATATATTATATTTGTATATATATATGTATATATATATATGGGTTATTGTGAGGTATAATACTAGTATTGTTATTATTTTATTTATATATAATATATTAGTTTATATATAATATATTATGTATTAGAGTAAATAATATACCTATATGTATCTTGAGCATTACTTTGTGTGGATACCAATTGGGTTCAAAACCTTGATTCCTAAATTGTTGTATTTAATATTCTATATTATGCATTATTATTAATATTAGTATTGTGAGGTTTATTTTGGATTCACGTATCCGAAGATACGGTATCCTAATATTTAAGGACGTAGTCATATGACTTAGAGCTTAGTATTTTGATCCAAGTTTTTGGTGCTAGACTTGTACAACCTAGAAATAGATAGTTGACCTTGGGTTGACCACAGTTGACTTTTGACTTATAATTGACTTATTGACCTAGAAGTTGACTAGTTTAACTTGTTCTCTTTTCGGGACCTTGTATTGATGTTGTATTCCATATCTAGGTCTTCGAGGCACCGAGTCAGACATCTGTGAGACTATTCATTGGACTTCAGGCGAGTACATTCTCTGATAGTTTCTCATTTATGATATCCTCTATGTTCACTGTATCTAGTATAGATATCCATGTTCTCTTGACACCATGGTTACACGGATTGGTATATCCGGATCTCGTCATGAGATGTTATTCCTTGGTATATGGTGTATATGGTGCAAGTATTGTTTCATTGGTTATCTTGTACATGTACAGACACCGATTCTCGGGGAGACTAGCTATCTTCTTGGGGAATCTCGTGCCATAGCATACCGTGGTTGGATCTATTATACCAGTCAGGGGTGGGGAGTATTAGTATAGATATGTGATCAAATCCCTATTGAATAAAGTACTGATAAATGAATAGTGTTGATCATAAACCGCACTTATGATTAGCCAGGCCGCATTGCATCTTGCCCAAGCCGATCACATGTTAAGCTAGTACTCACACACTTAGTCTTTAGTATTATTGTTTCATTGGCATATTGTTCATTATTGTATTTATTTCCAGTATTTCCTTATCGTACATATATCTCTTATATCTATTGTGCATCTTGTTTATCCACAGCTATTTACTGCTACATAGTTCTTATCATTAATTAGAACTGCTGTTAGAGATGTACTCTGCTCCTTTCCTGACTGGGTATATTTTTCCAGATGATACTGAGGAGTGGTACCCTACCTTTTATGGACCCCAGGATATTGTGGGTTTAGATTCTGAGACCCTGGCTCAAAAGGGACTTATCCCAACTGAGACAGTTGACCCTGGAGTTGTAGCTTCGTAGTATTTTTTGTCACTGGATTTGTCTCCAGCTTTTTGTGTTGTTCTTCAGACTCATTGATGTATTATTTAGACTCATGAGTTGTATTGTGACTATTCTATTCTTTATCTGATTCGTGCTCATTTCTATCTTAGTTCTGTGATTGAGTATACTATCATTATTGGTGGTTCATTATATTGTTAGATAGACTATCTAGACAGCGTTCTACCACCGATTCTGCGGCGTAGGCTGGGCGTTGTTTCCGACTAGTACCCTTACACCGGGTGCGGGTCGTGACACATTTTTGGTGGTGGCCCATGCAGGTCTAGCTTCACAAGTATGTGATGTCATGGTAGTGCGACAACCTAGTTGTACTACTGCGAGCCTGCGATAGGATATAGGATATAGGCTGAGATACTCAATCACATCTAGGAGAATTCTTTTGATTCAACTATTCTCCTTTGACATTGATACTTGATCCCTTAAACTGTCCTTTCCTTGATGTCTTACATCATGTGCCATATTGATCCTCATTCCATCTTTTTATGAGACATACTCGGAGATACTTGCGGAGGCACGCAAGTTTGAACGGGAGTTGGGTTTGAAGCCCAAGAGAGACCGTGATTCTTTTCTTGGGGCCAACGGCAGTGCAGTATCTGCCAAACGTCCTCATTTCCAGTCCAGACCTTTCCAGCAGCCACAGCAAAACCAGACTCCAGCGAGAGCGCCTTTTCACCAGGCACCTCAGCAGCAGAGACAGTTACAACAAGCTCCATGCAACTTCTGCAAGAAGCCCGGCCACATCTGGGAAGTTTGTAGGAGGAGGCTAGGAGTTTGTTTATATTGTGGTACTGAAGGGCATCAATCGAGGGAGTGTCCTCGTCGTGCAGTTCAAGGAGCAGCTCCAGCTCCGAGGACACAGACGAGACCACCTACAGCATAGTCGAGGGGACCACTTCCGACACAGCAACAGCGTTTTGTCCAGCATCAACAGCAGAGAGGTGCTCGACAGGGACGAGCGTTTGCTATGACCGTCGAAGAGGAGGAACCCACCGGAGATGTCATTGCAGGTTCTATTCTTCTTGATTCCATTCCAGCTTTAGCTTTGTTTGATAGTGGTGCTTTCCATAGTTTTGTATCTGTTTCTTTTGCTCTAAAGCATGGTTTGGTAGCTGAGTCTGTGCTTAGGACTTGCAAGATCATGACCGGGGGAGGCATTATCCTGGTTAATGATATTTGCAAGGATCGAAGAGTTACTCTGGGAGGCCGGGAGTTGAGTGCGTGTCTACTTGTAATGCCACTTCCGAGCTACGACATTGTACTCGGGATGGATTTGTTGAGTAGGCACCGTGCTAGCATAGACTGTAGAGGAGGAAGAGTTTTGTTTGGTCCGCCAGGAGAGCCAGAGTTCGAGTTTGCTAGAGGAGCTGCAGAGCAGGGCGAAGGCATTATTTGTGGAGCTATGGTGGAAGACAAGGAGTTGCCGTATCCATTGATAGCAGAGTTCTTGGATGTATTTCCTGAGGAATTGCCAGGATTGCCGCCAGATCGAGATATTAAATTTTCTATAGACTTGGTGCCAGGTGCAGAACCAATTTCGCAGCATGTCTATAGAGTAAACAACAGCGAGCTGGTCGAGTTGAAGAAGCAGGTGGACGAATTGCAGGATAAGGGGTTTATCAGATCGAGTTCTTCATCATGGGGAGCCCCGATATTGTTTGTACCAAAGAAGGATGGATCGGTGCGCATGTGCATTGATTATAGGGCTTTGAATAATCTCACTATCAAGAATAAGTATCCTTTACCACGGATTGATGATCTGTTTGATCAGTTGAGTGGTGCGAAGGTGTTTTCCAAGATAGATTTGAGATCAGGCTACCATCAAGTGAAGGTGAAGCCGGAGGACATACCAAAGACTGCTTTTAGAACTCGGTATGGTCAGTACGAGTTTATGGTGATGCCGTTTGGTTTGACTAATGCACCGGCGGTATTTATGAACTTGATGAACAAGGTATTCCACCAGTACCTTGACAAGTTCGTGGTGGTGTTCATCGACGACATACTCATAGACTCGAGGACACCGGAGGAGCATGAGGAGCACTTGAGGATTGTGTTGGATGTGTTGAGGAAGGAGAAGTTGTATGGGAAGTTGTCCAAGTATGAGTTTTTCTTGGACAAGGTGGAGTTCTTGGGGCATGTTGTGACTGGTGATGGTATTTCAGTGGATCCGAAAAAGATTTCAGCAATGGAATCTTGGAAGACTCCGAGTTCGGTAGCAGAGATCAGGAGTTTCTTGGGATTGGCAGGCTATTACAGGAAGTTTGTGCAAGATTTTTCGAGGATTGCCGAGCCGATGACCAGACTCACAAGGAAGGATGTGGAGTTTGTTTGGACGGAGGATTGCCAGGTTGCTTTTGATGAGTTGAAGAAGAGGTTAACGTCTGCTCCTATTTTGACGTTGCCATCAGGGTCCGGAGGTTTCACTATTTATAGTGATGCATCGGGGAAGGGTTTAGGTTGTGTTCTTCAGCAGCATGGGAAAGTGATTGCCTATGCATCCAGGCAATTGCGTCCTCATGAAAAGAACTATCCTACCCATGATTTGGAGTTGGCAGCTGTCATATTCGCCCTGAAGTTGTGGAAACATTATTTGTATGGAGAGCGTGTGGAGATCTTCACAGACCACAAAAGTTTGAAGTACATTTTCACGCAAAAGGAGTTGAACATGAGGCAGCGTCGGTGGTTGGAACTGATGAAGGATTTTGATATCTCTTTGCAATATCATCCTGGGAAAGCAAATGTAGTTGTCGATGCTTTGAAAAAGTATCCGGTAGCTATGTTCTTAACGCAGGATCGATATTTGTTGGAGGACTTGGAGAGCTTGGGCATTGAGGTGATTGTTCCTGGGTGTGCTATGCAGATATGGGGATTGCAGATACACTCAGATTTGATGGACAGGATCAAGGCAGCACAGTATGATGATGTATCTCTAAGGAGTATCAGAGCTCAGGTGAGAGCAGGATTGGAGGATGATTTCATTATTGCAGCAGATGGATCTTTGAGGCATGGAGTTAGATTGTGTGTGCCTAGTGGGGAGTTGCGAGAGGAAGTATTGCAGGAAGCGCATCGCTTTCAGTATTCCATGCATCCAGGTGCTAACAAGATGTATCGGGATATGCGAGAGAGTGTGTGGTGGTATGGCATGAAGAGGAAAGTGGCACAGTTTGTATCCAGATGCTTAGTGTGCCAGCAGGTGAAAGTCGAGAGGCAGAGGCCAGGAGGTTTACTTCAGCCATTACCCATTCCAGAGTGGAAGTGGGAAAACATTACTATGGATTTTGTGTCCGGACTTCCAGGATCTCCAGGAGGGAAGGACACAATTTGGGTCATTTTTGATAGGTTGACCAAGTCGGCCCACTTTTTGCCTTTCAAGGTGGGTTTGTCTATGGAGAAGCTGGCAGAGATGTATGTGAGGCAGATCGTTAGGATACACGGAGTTCCCGTCAGCATAGTCTCAGATCGAGATAGTCGTTTCACTTCTCATTTCTGGAGGAGTTTGCAGGAGAGTTTGGGCACTCAGCTCAAGTTCAGTACTGCATATCATCCCCAGACAGATGGGCAGTCAGAGAGGACTATCCAGACTCTCGAGGATATGTTGCGCACTTGTGTACTAGATTTCGGGGGTTCTTGGGAGGACCATCTCCATTTGGTAGAGTTTGCTTACAACAACAGTTACCAGGCCAGCATAGAGATGTCACATTTTGAAGCTCTATATGGTCGGAGGTATCATACTCCTTTGTCTTGGGACGATGTTGGAGAGAGAGTTTTGCTTGGGCCAGAGATGGTTGTGGATGCAGCGGAAAAGGTTCAGTTGATCAGAGACAGACTTCTAGTGGTGCAGGACAGACAGCGGCATTGGGCCGATAGCCATCGAAGACCTTTGGAGTTTGAGGTATAGTTTAGATTTTGTTTGTGCTTGTTCTTGTTTGTTATAGATTAAGTTCTTAAGATGGTATTTTGTTCTAGGTGGGTAGTTTGGTGTTTCTGAGGATTTCTCCGACACGAGGCACGATTCACTTCGGTGGAGGCAGAAAGCTTAGTCCGCGATTCATCAGACCTTTTACTATTCTAGAGAGGGTCGGTGCAGTTGCTTATAGACTAGATTTGCCACCTGCATTGGAGGGAGTGCACAACATGTTTCATGTGTCGCAGTTGAGACGATACATGACCGATCCTAGCCATGTATTGGATCACTCGGAGATAGAGGTGGGCCCTACTCTTAGCTATCCAGAGCAGCCAGTTGAGATTCTGGATCGGAGAGAGAAGGTGCTGAGGAACCAGACTATTCCTTTGGTGCGCATTGTATGGAGGCATCACTCTCCAGGGGAGTCTACCTGGGAGAGAGAGGATGACATGCGAGAGCGTTATCCATATTTGTTTGTACCTTGAGGTATGTTATTTTCTAGTTATGTTCTGTTCATTAGTTAATTGTGATTCTTTAGTTCTGTTTTGTGATTTTCTGTGGGTAGTTTTTATCTTTGAATTTCGAGGACGAAATTATTTTAAGGAGGGTAGACTTGTCACTATCACAATTTTGAGGAAAGAATATTTTAGTCTTTTCCTATTTAATTAAATATTGTGCATTGTAAATAATTATTTGTTGTATTATTTAATTGTTGTTAGATGTTATTTAATTATTTTGGACTTGTATTAGTAGACCCAACTAGTTTAGTTTGGACCCATGTACCAACATGAATTAATTAGTTAGACTTGGCCCATTTAGAAAGCCATTGTTAAGGAGATGGATTAAATTAATTAAATGATTAGACTAGAAGCTTCCTTCCTTAATTATTTCTTCATGAGAGGCCCCAAGGGGTACATTGTACATTTTATAATTGCTTGGGAAAGGGGGCATGGCCGGCCTATATTAGAGGGGGGGAATTTCTCTCTCCTCTCATTCTCATTCCAAATCTAGATCTAGAATTCTCCACTCCCAAATTCCTTTTATTCCCATTCCAATTCCCTACCAAATTCATTCCAAATTCTTCCTAATTCACCATTAGAAAGTTGAGAAGCAAGGATCTACAAAGAGGAGCAATGATCTACAATTTAGAAGCAAGTTCATCTCAATTGGAGGTTTCATTGGGAATCCATCTCCCAATAGGTATAATTCAGTTTTTTCCATTAAAATAGCTTCTAAATCTAAGATTTAATCATGTAAAATCAACCTATATGTATGTACTACCCATAGGACTTGGTTTTGTGTTCATAGGAGACCCATGGAAAAAATTATGGTGCTTTTTGTGTCAATTTTGGGGGAATTCCGAATTTATATTTTGTTGTGTGTGTCAATTGATCCTATAGATCAATTGGGCATGTGCTTATGTGTTTGGAGCTAGTGTCGTATCCACAATTGGGTACATGTAGTTCGTATCCCAATAATTTGGTGATACGTGTCGTTTTGGGGATTTTCCTCCGACACGGGACTTTGTACATGTCGTATTTTGACACGGACACATAGATATACTTTTGACACTTTGATTTGTTCATAAATATTATTTGTGACTTGTTTGTGTCCTTCGGGGTGCAATTGGTTGTGTGTTGGACTCGTGTCGCATGCGTATCCTAGATCTAGTGGGATACGGTGTGATACTCTCCAATTGTGTGTGCTTTGTATAGATCGAATTATTTATGCTTTAATTCTTGTATAATAATTAGTATATATATATATATATATATATATATTTATTTTAGTGTATTTATTATGGTATTTATTGTAGCATAGATCTATATATTTTTATGTGTGCTACTATGATATATAAATATATATGTAGCTTTCTTTACATGCATTTATATATATTACAACTTATATTAATAAAATAAATTATACATAAATGTTTTATAAAATATATTTATGTGTTTAAATGAGTAATTATATTAATTATAATTATTATATAATTAATTTTATATTAATGAATATATTTTATGTGTGCTTCTAGCTATGTTAAAATATGTATATTAATACATGCAATGTGTTTTGTAGCTATTAGTAATTATTTGTGTAGGATTATGTATATATATATAAGTATATATTAAATTAATTATTTTATATATATAAATATATTGATTTATATATTTATATATTTCTATATATATATATATATATATATATATATATATATATATATATATATATATATTATTTTTGGTGACAGTAGGATCAATGACAGTGAACTGTCATTGTTAGAACGGTTACAGCAGCTGCTGTAGTAGTGGCGGCGGGTTATTAATGACAGAGCCGCCACTGTCATTAATAACCGCATGCAGCAGCGGGAATTCGCAGCAGTTGCGACGCCGACTTTGGTGACAGTTGAAAACTGTCACAAAAGGAGTGACAGCAGTGCAGTTGCACAGCAGCATTTTGGCGACAGTTTTTCTGTGACAGTCGGGACTGTCACTATAAGTCTGTTTATTAAAAATTAGTGTTTTAGCACACTGTTTTCAGTGACAATTGGGCAGATTTAGTTTATATATTATATATTATATTTGTATATATATATATGGGTTATTGTGAGGTATAATACTAGTATTGTTATTATTTTATTTATATATAATATATTAGTTTATATATAATATATTATGTATTAGAGTAAATAATATACCTATATGTATCTTGAGCATTACTTTGTGTGGATACCAATTGGGTTCAAAACATTGATTCCTAAATTGTTGTATTTAATATTCTATATTATGCATTATTATTAATATTAGTATTGTGAGGTTTATTTTGGATTCACGTATCCGAAGATACGGTATCCTAATATTTAAGGACGTAGTCTTATGACTTAGAGCTTAGTATTTTGATCCAAGTTTTTGGTGCTAGACTTGTACAACCTAGAAATAGATAGTTAACCTTGGGTTGACCACAGTTGACTTTTGACTTAGAATTGACTTATTGACCTAGAAGTTGACTAGTTTAACTTGTTCTCTTTTCGGGACCTTGTATTGATGTTGTATTCCATATCTAGGTCTTCGATGCACCGAGTCAGACATCTGTGAGACTATTTATTGGACTTCAGGCGAGTACATTCTCTGATAGTTTCTCATTTATGATATTCTCTATGTTCACTGTATCTAGTGTAGATATCCATGTTCTTTTGACACTATGGTTACACGGATTGGTATATCCGGATCTCGTCATGAGATGTTATTCCTTGGTATATGGTGTATATGGTACAAGTATTATTTTATTGGTTATCTTGTACATGTACAGACACCGATTCTCGGGGAGACTAGCTATCTTCTTGGAGAATCTCGTGCCATAGCATACCGTGGTTGGATCTATTATACCAGTCGGGGTGGGGAGTATTAGTATAGATATGTGATCAAATCCCTATTGAATAAAGTACTGGTAAATGAATAGTGTTGATCATAAACTGCACTTATGATTAGCCAGGCCGTATTGCATCTTGCCCAAGCCGATCACATGTTAAGCTAGTACTCACACACTTAGTCTTTAGTATTATTGTTTCATTGGCATATTGTTCATTATTGTATTTATTTCCAGTATTTCCTTATCGTACATATATCTCTTATATCTATTGTGCATCTTGTTTATCCACAGCTATTTACTGCTACATAGTTCTTATCATTAATTAGAACTGCTGTTAGAGATGTACTCTACTCCTTTTCTGACTGGATATATTTTTCCAGATGATACTGAGGAGTGGTACCCTACCTTTTATGGACCCCAGGATGTTGTGGGTTTAGATTCTGAGACCCTGGCTCAAGAGGGACTTATTCCAACTGAGACAGTTGACCCTGGAGTTGTAGCTTCGTAGTATTCTTTGTACTGGATTTGTCTCCAGCTTTTTGTGTTGTTCTTCAGACTCATTGATGTATTATTTAGACTCATGAGTTTTATTGTGACTATTCTCTTCTTTATCTGATTCGTGCTCATTTCTATCTTAGTTCTGTGATTGAGTATACTATCATTATTGGTGGTTCATTATATTGTTAGATAGACTATCTAGACAGCGTTCTACCGCCGATTCTGCGGCGTAGGCTGGGCGTTGTTTTCGACTAGTACCCTTACACCGGGTGCGGATCGTGACACGGTTTATTTATTAATTTGTTTTTAGGACTTTAAAAATATTTCTGGGGTCCAATAAATTTTCGAAAAATTATCATATGTCTAAATTTCACTAGAAAATATTATTTTCATAATATTTTAATATTATTTAAAATTATTAAAATCCTTTAATAACCAAAATACCTTAGTTTAATTAAATAAAAACCCCAAAAATTATAGAAAATTGTGAAAAATTTATTTTAAAAAAATTCCTGAAAAATCAGGGGGTTTACAATCTACCCCCTTAAGAGGATTGCGTCCTCGCAATCAAAGAATAACCGGTCAACAGAGATGACACGGTTGTAAATATTTATTCGAAGCACATTATAATTAAGAAGAGTCAAAGTTGAGGGTTTAAGAAAACACATAGGAAAAATTATTTTCCTAAGCAATGGAAATTACGCAATTTCCAGAAAAAATTCTAGAAAACTACAGATTTTAGAAAAACTAGGTTATCACTTAAGAATATACTAGGTTATCAATTATTAGCAAGTTAAAACTGTCAGGTTAAGTCTAAGGTCACGAACCAGCAGGCACGAACTATAGCAAATCTAGAAGCAGATAACTATGAAAAAAACTTACGCGCATTAGCTACTCCAAGAGTCTGAGCATCCTCCAAAGTCATCGCGAAAGCTTGTCTGCGTCCTTGAGGTGGATTCCTCTGCTGCTGCTGGGCCTGCTGGAAGAGTGCTGCTTGTGGTGCCAAGGGTAGCCTCGGCTGATACCCTCCCGGGGCAGGTAGAGTTTGTTGGTTTGCCCTTGGTGCTCCTCCTCGATGCTGAGGACAATCCTTGGCTAAGTGTTGATTGGTTCCACAAATCAAGCATAATCCCAACTTGCATCTGCAGTCCTTCTCAATATGGCCTACTGTAAAATCCCCTTTCCAGAAAATCGTATATACCCTTTATTTATTAATTATTAATTAAATTATAGTAATTAGGTCCAAATAGGATAAATAGATTTTTAATAATTTTTATGTTAGGTGTTCGGACACTTAGAGGACTTATGGGACCATCTGGAATTTTTTCGGATTTTATTCTATGTAGGAGACCCCTTGAGCAGTTGCTAGCCTAGCGATGTGCAATACCCTATTACATAAATTTTCTTAAGAGTATATATATATATATATATACAAATATATATGTATATATATTTTAATTAAAGAAAGAAAGGAAAGGAAAAGAAAAGTTAATAGAATAAGTATAATAATAATAGTAACTAATAGTAATATAATAATATTAATAATATACTATTTACTACTTACAGCCACCTATTCAGCAACTTTAGTTTCTTCACGCGGATTAGTTGTTGTGGGAACACAGCAACTTGGCATGGCCTTAGAGACCCGCCCATTGACTTCCCACCCGAGCAAACCCGCGGACCCTTGATCCGCACCCCCTCTCTCATCCTAATTAATATATAGTATATATATATATATAATAGCTCTCTAAAACCCTAACCTAGAAACTCCAGACTTTCTCTTCCCATCTAGAGCCTTCGCCGCAGCCAGAGAAGCCTCCCCAAGCCATCCAACTATCCCGTCGACGCCGACATCGCGAACTGCAGTCTCCCACTCGAGGCACCTTCGCTCCGGTGTGATTTCCCGTCGACTCGCTCGACCAAACGCCGTTCTGTTTTCATAGGTATGATCTTCCCTTAACCCTCTCCAATACTTGTTTTATAGTCAACCTCGGATAACGTATGCCCTAGGTGAAAAATAGCGCCCAAGTCAGCGCGAGCAGACAGAATTCTGCAATCGCAGAATTCCAGAATGACCACCCATATTGCCGAGTTCGTATCTCCCACCACAGAGATCCGAATTCGGTGATTCTTTTTGATACCTGTAAATTACATGACCTAGTTCATTTTCTGTATAATAACTTTGTGCTATTAGTTGCTGTGGACAAAATTATATTTGTCACAAAATGTGCGCACCCACTTTTTCCGGTTTTCTAAAAGTTGGAGATCGGAGCGCGCCCCGTCAAACGGGACCGCCCCGCCGTGTGCCAAGTGTACCGAATGGTGCACGCAGCATAATCGGACACGTGAAAATTTGTGGAGACTGATTTGGACGCATGTGCGCGCCGGAATCAGGCCGTATCCGCAAACACATTCCGTGTCGCCACTTTTGTGGAACTCGCAAGTATTTTGTGCACGCTTGTCAGATTACGACGAAACTTGCGCCACTGGACTCGTGGTAACACGCTGGTCCTGTGACCCAATTTTCACGCATTTCTGAGACGGTTGACCAGATCGCCAATTGGCGGGCCCCACAGTTGACTTTTGGACCAAATTATGTTCGGCTCATCGGAATCCAAATGTGGACATACCGTTGGGATCGTCTTAACATTTAGAGTTATTTGACCCATAGTTTGTCCCATTTAGAGACTGTTACCCTCGGCTCGCTTTCCAGTGCAAAGTAGCCCACATGTGGAGCCCGCTTTGGCCCAAAAATGACCTTTTTGCCCCTGTGTCCAAATTGGACGTAAGGACAGGCATTTCCAGCTATTTGACATTTTCTGAGACTGTTGGTGATATTTATTACAGCTTTCGGAGTAGTACCTACCGGATCCACCGATACCAGGACGACAGTTGATATTCAAACATCAGGCAAGTGTACCTTGCCAAACTCTGCAGCTTAGTTATTTATTTCCCTTGCTCTATATATATTGATGTGCATGCTCAACCTAGGACCGTGTGACGTACTGAGCGTCCGATTATCAGTCGGGTGCCAACACCGTACGCGGTGTTGGGTACGGTCATCTAGAGATGGACATTCGTGACACTTTATATTCTCGTACTTGTCTTACCAAGTACACATTGACCCAGGACACTTGACACTACTCATGAGACAGGATTTTCCCGAGATATTCGTGGTGATTCTGTATAGGATACAGGATATGGATATTATATTCTTAGATACTTTATGACTTGTGCATTAGTTATGATCGCGCTTGACATGGGCATGAGACGTTATGGTCATGATATACGTGGTTACATTGGGTGGGGAGAGACACACAGGCTACAGGCTGTTTATATATATATCTTCTATTATTGAGAGGTCGTAGATTCTCGGAGCAGAGCTAGACCCACTACCGGTTATTACCGCTACCCGGCTCCCCGACACAGAGCTTGTAGTGGCTCAGCCTGAGACTAGTGATGCTCTCATTTGCATTTTCACTTAGATGGTTACATATTTACCCCATTGTTTCATTTAGTTATTTATTTGCTGCACTGCTTATTTATTTATTGGCATGAGCTTTCTTGTACCTTGCTATGTCCCATGAGGACCTGGATCCGGATTTTGTCCCCAGATTTTACAGACGAGGTTTATCCCGAGATTTACGGGACCGGAGCAGGAGCTGATCCAGGAGCTGTACCACCATCTGAGGACGAGGTCTTAGCTGAAGACTTCTCTTGAGCATCCATGTTTATGCTCAGTTTTTATTATTTATTTCAGTCTTTTATATTCTGGTCTGTTGAACCATTGTACTAGATATTTAACGGGTTGTTCCCCGAAGTACTTTGTGAGATTATCTGATGATTTACATTCTTTATTTATTCTGTGGATCATATTTCATATCTTGTGTGGATGAGATTAGTTGTACCATGATTATCGTAGACTTGTTATATTACAGCTTAAGTATGCCCTGATGGATCCAATAAATTGGGATTGTCCATCGGTGCGTACTGCTGGCCATTGACACGCGTCCGGTCCCACGGTATTTTGGGACTGGGGCGTGACATGGTTTTTGTGGTGGCCCATGCAGGTCTACGATTAAATTGTTCGATTTCAACTTAGGGACCGGACCAGCCTGCCCTAAGGATAGTATAAACTATAGGATCTCATCCATCATTTAACCATTTATTGAACTCTATATCGAACTCGAAATTTGTTACTTGAACTGCATCCTGTATTGATTCCTCTGAGCATTCTTATAGTTTATCTTTTGGTTGCAGAGAAATGGATCCCAAGAACGGAGACGAGATTCCTTTGGATACACCACACGACGCTGTGGTTACTTATGGAGATGGAGTGACTCCTGGAAGTGGAGGACAAGCATCGCAGAGCGATCAAACCAGACAGCCTAATCCAAGGTTCCGGAGAGATGACATCCCACCTCCACCTCAGTTCACTCCCCAGATGCCAGTATTCCCGCCAGGACAAGCCATGGATGGGCAACAAATGTTCCAGATGATGTATGCTATGATGCAAGCACAGCAACAGATTCAGCAAGAGGCCCATCGGCAGGAGGCCGAGTATCTGAGGACCAGCCTGGTATCCACATTAGAGCAGGCAAATCCGCCAGCAAGGCGAACATCGACGGGATCTATCACCGATTTCCGTCATCTCAAGCCTCGCACATTTTCTGGTAAAGAAGGGCCAATGGAAGTTCATGAGTGGCTCACCCACATTCAGCATCAGTTGGAAGCCGCTGAACTTCCAAGGAAGAAGTGGATGACTGCCGTCAGAATGCAGTTAACTGATAATGCGCATCACTGGTGGTTAGCAGAAGAGAGGAGGCTTGGACAGGACTGAGTCACCTGGGAAGAGTTCTCCAGACTCTTCCAAGAGATGTATATTCCAGCAGTCGCACGGTCAGAGCTCAGAGACAGGTTCAACCGCCTTATCCAAGGCAGCATGTCAGTAGAGGAATACAATGCGAAATTTATTCGCCTGAGCCGCTTTGCCCCGACATTGATTTCGACGAAGGAAGAAAAAGCAGAGAAGTTCTTTGACGGCTTGAAGTTCGAGCTTCAGAGAGTGATTGGATCGGTAGCACCTACCTCTTATACCGATGTCCTTGCAGCGGCCCGACGCTTGGAGCGCGTCACCAGGAGGGAGTCTAATCTGAAGAGGCCTATCACATCAGCACCATCCAGGCCAGCACATGGGGATTCAGCGAAGCGAACCCAGAGGGGTATGCCAGATAGAGCAGCACATAGGGACAGACCTCTTCCTACTTGTCACCACTGCGGCAAGGTAGGACACATTGAGAAGGAATGCCGGCATAAATTGGGACTATGTTTGAGCTGCGGATCCAGCCAGCACTTTTCCAGGGACTGTACTGAACGCCGAGACGGAGCACCAAGACTAGCGTTACCTGCACCACGACCAGCTTATCCAGCAGCAGGGGCCCAGCAGACAGGAGTTGGCAGGGTCAGACCACCAGCCCCAGGAGGGAATCAGCAGAGACCACCACTGGCACCACAGGCAGCCCTATTTCAGCAGCAGCAGCAGCAGCAGAGAGGTCCAGCTCAGGGACGAGGACATGCATTCCCATTATCTGTTGAGGAGGAGGCTACAGCAGGCGAGGTCATCGCAGGTACTATTTTAGTAGCTTCCTTACCAGCTGTAGCTTTATTTGATTCTGGAGCATCGCATTCATTTATAGCAGCTAGCTTTGTAGCCACCCATAGAGTAGCTACCGCACCCCTTCCGAAGATGAAAAGGATTCTTACGGGAGGTGGAATTATTCCGGTTAGTGACGTCTGTAGATCTTGTTCTGTAGTCGTATGTGGCAGAGAAATGCGAGCTCAATTTCTGATATTTTCTATGCTGGACTATGATGTCGTACTTGGTATGGACTGGTTAAGTCAGTACCATGCGACTCTCGATTGCCGACTTGGGCGGGTTATATTTAGACCGCCAGGACATCCAGAATTTGAGTTTCCTCGAGGCGCAGTAGAGCAAGGAGATCAGCCTACTCTTAGGGTACTATCTGTAGAAGGGGAGACAGGTTACCCAAGAGTCATATCAGAGTTTGTGGATGTATTTTCTGATGATCTTCCAGGTTTACCGCCTGATCGGGAAATAGAATTCACAATAGACCTAACTCCAGGAGCAGAGCCTATCACTTCATCAGTATATCGGCTAGCACCTAAGGAGTTAGTGGAGTTGAAAGAACAGGTTGATGATCTTTTGGAGAAGGGATTCATTCGGCCCAGCGTTTCACCTTGGGGAGCACCCATATTATTTGTGCCGAAGAAGGATGGAACAGTACGATTGTGCATTGATTACCGGGCACTAAATGCTGTCACCATCAAGAACAGGTATCCCTTACCACGCATTGATGATCTATTCGATCAATTGAGTGGTGCAAGGGTATTCTCGAAGATTGACCTTAGATCTGGCTATCATCAGATCAAGGTGAAGAAGGAAGACATCCCGAAGACAGCTTTCAGGACGAAGTATGGGTATTATGAGTTCTTGGTGATGCCGTTTGGTTTAACCAACGCACCAGCAGTGTTTATGAGCTTAATGAAAAGAGTCTTTCATCAGTTCTTGGATAAATTCGTAGTGGTGTTCATTGATGACATTCTCATATATTCCAAGAACCATGAAGAGCACGAGGAACATCTTAGAATCGTGTTAGAGACCTTGAGGCAGGAGAAGTTATATGTCAAGCTTAGTAAGTGTGAGTTCTGTATGGACAAAGTACCTTTCTTGGGGCACATCATATCAGGAGAAGGACTTTCAGTAGATCCAGAGAAAGTTGCGGCAATAGAGACTTGGCCTACACCCACATCAGTTGCAGAGGTGAGAAGTTTTCTCGAACTTGCGGGATATTACCGAAGGTTTGTAGAGAATTTCTCGAGGATTGCAGAACCGATGACGAAGCTGACACGGAAGGATCAGGAGTTTGTATGGACAGAAGACTGCCAGAAGGCTTTTGAAGAACTGAAGAGAAGATTAACAACAGCACCTGTTTTGACTCTTCCTTAAGGGTCAGGAGGTTTTATTGTTTACAGTGATGCATCAGGCAGCGGACTAGGATGTGTTTTGATGCAAATGGCAAGGTCATTGCTTATGCGTCGAGACAGTTGAAGGTCCACGAGAAGAACTACCCAACACATGATCTGGAGCTAGCAGCAGTTATATTTGCATTAAAGATATGGAGGCACTATCTTTATGGAGAGAGGGTAGAAATCTTTACTGATCACAAGAGTCTGAAGTATGTGTATACTCAGAAGGAGCTTAACATGAGACAGAGACGTTGGCTGGAACTGATGGTGGATTTTGACATCGATCTGCAGTATCATCCGGGAAAGGCGAATGTTGTTGCAGACGCACTCAGCAGGAAGCCTATGGCTTATTTCTTGAAGATGCAGCCCGAGTTATTGAGAGATTTGCAGGAGCTACAGATAGAGGTCGTCTTACCAGGACAGAATGGATTGATGGCTAATCTTGAGATTCAGTCATCACTCGTAGAGAAGATTAAAGAGGCATTGCCCACCGATGCTAGATTCCGAAGACTCAAAGAAAGGACAGAAGCCGGCATGCAGACAGGACTTCGCATCCACGAAGACGGGACATTGAGGTTTAGAAACCGCTTGTACGTTCCAAACGGAGAATTGAGACAGGAGTTAATGACCGAAGCATATAGCTCTATGTACTCTGTTCACCCAGGAGGAACCAAGATGTATCGGGACTTGAGACAGTATTACTGGTGGCATGGAATAAAGAGAGAGATAGCTCGCTTTGTAGCTAAATGTCTGGTATGTCAACAAGTGAAGGCGGAGCACCAGAGGACAGCAGGATTATTGCAACCACTTCCGATTCCAGAGTGAAAGTGGGAGCATATCACTATGGACTTCGTCACGGGTTTTCCCAAGAGTCCAAGTGGGAGAGATGCAGTGTGGGTAATAGTGGACCGAATCACCAAGTCAGTCCATTTTATACCTTTTAGAGTGGGTCAGTCTACAGAAGCTTTAGCTGATTTATACATGAGACAGATCGTGAGACTGCACGGCATACCAGTCAGCATTATATCGGACAGAGATTCGCGCTTCATATCGCACTTTTGGAGGAGCATGCAAGAGAGTCTTGGTACTCGTCTGAAGTTCAGTACATCTTACCACCCGCAGACAGATGGGCAGTCGGAGCGTACTATTCAGAACTTGGAGGACATGTTGAGGGCTTGCATGTTAGACTTTGGAGGATCATGGGAGGACCACCTACATCTTGTAGAGTTTTCTTACAACAATAGCTATCAAGCGAGTATTCAGATGGCTCCGTTTGAAGCATTGTATGGGAGAAAATGTAGGTCTCCTGTATGTTGGAGTGACGTGGGAGAACGTCAGATTCTGGGACCCGAGTTGGTGGTCAACACCGTAGAGACAGTCAAGAAGATTCAGGGACACTTGCGAGCAGCGCAAGACAGGCAGAAGCAGTGGGCAGACCTTCATCGTCGACCCTTGGAGTTCAAAGAGGGCGATCACGTCTTCTTGAGGATATCACCGACCAGAGACACCATCCGATTCGGAGGGCGCGGCAAGTTGAGTCCAAGGTATATTGGACCATTTGACGTACTCGAGAGAGTTGGAGAGGTGGCATATCGACTTGCGCTACCACCTTCACTGGAGGGAGTACATGACGTATTCCATGTGTCGCAGCTCAGGCGATATGTGGCAGACAGCAGTCATGTTCTCGACCATTCAGAGATCACCATTGGGCCGAGCTTGTCATACCAAGAGCAACCCGTGGGAATCCTTGATCGTCGAGAGAAGGTATTGAGGAACAAGTCTATTCCCTTGGTTCGCGTAGCATGGAGGCATGGCGCGCCAGGAGAATCAACTTGGGAGCGCGAGGACGACATGCGCAAGCATTTTCTGAACCTATTCGCAGACCAAGGTATGAACTTACATTGTTAACTTATATCTTATACCATCCTTGCATTCTATCGTGGCTTAATTTTAATTTCGAGGACGAAATTTTTATAAGTTGGGTAGAATATAAAACCCCCTTCCCAGAAAATCGTATATATCCTTTATTTATTAATTATTAATTAAATTGTAGTAATTAGGTCCAAATAGGAGAAATAGATTTTTAATAATTTTTATGTTAGGTGTTCGGGCACTTAGAGGACTTATGGGACCATCTGGAATTTTTTCGGATTTTATTCTATGTAGGAGACCCCTTGAGCAGTTGCTAGCCTAGCGATGTGCAATACCCTATTATATAAATTTTTCTAAGAGTATATATATATATATATACAAATATATATGTATATATATTTTAATTAAAGAAAGAAAGGAAAGGAAAAGAAAAGTTAATAGAATAAGTATAATAATAATACTAACTAATAGTAATATAATAATATTAATAATATACTATTTACTACTTACAGCCACCTATTCAGCAACTTTAGTTTCTTCACGCGGATTAGTTGCTGTGGGAACACAGCAACTTGGCATGGCCTTAGAGACCCGCCCATTGACTTCCCACCCGAGCAAACCCGCGGACCCTTGATCCGCACCCCCTCTCTCATCCTAATTAATATATAGTATATATATATATAATAGCTCTCTAAAACCCTAACCTAGAAACTCTAGACTTCCTCTTCCCATCTAGAGCCGTCGCCGCAGCCAGAGAAGCCTCCCCAAGCCATCCAACCATCCCGTCGACGCCGACATCGCGAACTGCAGTCTCCCACTCGAGGCACCTTCGCTCCGGCGTGATTTCCCGTCGACTCGCTCGACCAAACGCCGTTCTGTTTTCATAGGTATGATCTTCCCTTAACCCTCTCCAATACTTGTTTTATAGTCAACCTCGGATAACGTGTGTCCCTAGGTGAAAAACAGCGCCCAAGTCAGCGCGAGCAGACAGAATTCTGCAATCGCAGAATTCCAGAATGACCACCCATATTGCCGAGTTCGTATCTCCCACCACAGAGATCCGAATTCGGTGATTCTTTTTTATACCTGTAGATTACATGACCTAGTTCATTTTCTGTATAATAACTTTGTGCTATTAGTTGCTGTGGACAAAATTGTATTTGTCACAAAACTGCGCGCACCCACTTTTTCCGGTTTTCTAAAAGTTGGAGATCGGAGCGCGCCCCGCCAAACGGGACTGTCCCGCCGTGTGCCAAGTGTACCGAATGGTGCACGCAGCATAATCGGACACGTGAAAATTCGTGGAGACTGATTTGGACGCATGTGTGCGCCGAAATCAGGCCGTATCCGCGAACACATTCCGTGTCGCCACTTTTGTGGAACTCGCGAGTATTTTGTGCACGCTTGTCAGATTATGACGAAACTTGCGCCACTGGACTCGTGGTAACACGCTGGTCCTGTGACCCAATTTTCACGCATTTCTGAGACGGTTGACCAGATCGCCAATTGGCGGGCCCCACAGTTGACTTTTTGGACCAAATTATGTTCGGCTCATCGGAATCCAAATGTGGACATACCGTTGGGATCGTCTTGACATTTAGAGTTGTGTGACCCATAGTTTGTCCCATTTAGAGACTGTTACCCTCGGCTCACTTTCCGGTGCAAAGTAGCCCACATGTGAAACCCGCTTTGGCCCAAAAATGACCTTTTTGCCCCTGTGTCCAAATTGGACGTAAGGACAGGCATTTCCAGCTATTTGACATCTTCTGAGACTTTTGGTGATATTTATTACAGCTTTCGGAGTAGTACCTACCGGATCCACCGATACCAGGACGACAGTTGATATTCAAACATCAGGCAAGTGTACCTTGCCAAACTCTGCAGCTTAGTTATTTATTTCCCTTGCTCTATATATATTGCTGTGCATGCTCAACCTAGGACCGTGTGACGTACTGAGCGTCCGATTATCAGTCGGGTGCCAACACCGTACGCGGTGTTGGGTACGGTCATCTAGAGATGGACATTCGTGACACTTTATATTCTCGTACTTGTCTTACCAAGTACACATTGACCCAGGACACTTGACACTACTCATGAGACAGGATTTTCCTGAGATATTCGTGGTGATTCTGTATAGGATACAGGACATGGACATTATATTCTTAGATACTTTATGACTTGTGCATTAGTTATGATCGCGCTTGACATGGGCATGAGACGTTATGGTCATGATATGCGTGGTTACATTGGGTGGGGAGAGACACACAGGCTACAGGCTGTTTATATATATATCTTCTATTATTGAGAGGTCGTAGACTCTCGGAGCAGAGCTAGACCCACTACCGGTTATTACCGCTACCGGCTCCCCGACACAGAGCTTGTAGTGGCTCAACCTGAGACTAGTGATGCTCTCACTTGTATTTTCACTTAGATGGTTACATATTTACCCCATTGTTTCATTTAGTTATTTATTTGCTGTACTGCTTATTTATTTATTGGCATGAGCTTTCTTGTACCTTGCTATGTCCCCTAAGGACCTGGATCCGGATTTTGTCCCCAGATTTTACAGACGAGGTTTATCCCGAGATTTACGGGACCGGAGCAGGAGCTGATCCAGGAGCTGTACCACCATCTGAGGACGAGGTCTTAGCTGAAGACTTCTCTTGAGCATCCATGTTTATGCTCAGTTTTTATTATTTATTTCAGTCTTTTATATTCTGGTCTGTTGAACCATTGTACTAGATATTTAACGGGTTGTTCCCCGAAGTACTTTGTGAGACTATCTGATGATTTACATTCTTTATTTATTCTGTGGATCATATTTCATATCTTGTGTGGATGAGATTAGTTGTACCATGATTGTCGTAGACTTGTTATATTACAGCTTAAGTATGCCCTGATGGATCCAATAAATTGGGATTGTCCATCGGTGCGTACTGCTGGCCATTGACACGCGTCCGGTCCCACGGTATTTTGGGACTGGGGCGTGATACCTACCTTGCCACAGTATTGACATGTAGGTAGTATCTGCGAAGAGGCTCTGGGTGGCTGGGGCAGGTGAGGTCTCTTTGCAGCTTCTTTTTGTGGTGCTCTGGCTGATGTGGAAGACCGTTTCTGACTGGTTTCTCTCCTGGTGACGCGTTCTATGCATCGAGCTGCAGCAAGAATGTCCGAGTAAGAGGTAGGTGCGACTGATCCGATGAGTTTCTGTAGCTCAAAGTTTAGTCCGTCGAAGAACTTCTCAGCCTTCTCTTCTTCCGTCGGGATCAACGTAGGGGCGAAGCGACTTAGACGAATAAACTCAGCATTGTACTCTTCCACTGTCATAGTATCCTGAGTGAGGCGATTGAACTTGTCCCGAAGTTCTGATCGAGCTATAGCTGGAATGTACATCTCCTGAAAGAGTCTGAAAAACTCTTCCCAAGTGACTCGGTCTGGTCCGAGCTGTGTCTCTTCAGATAGCCACCAGTGATGAGCATTGTTCGTCAACTGCATTCTAACGGCAGTCATCCAACGTTCTCTTAGAAGCTCAGCTGCTTCTAACTGGTGTTGTATGTTGGTGAGCCACTCATGAACTTCGGTTGGTCCCTCCTTGCCAGAAAAGGTACGGGGCTTGAGCTGACAAAAATCAGTGATAGAACCCGTCGCTGGTCGCCTGTCTTGTGGGTTCGCCTGTTCTAATGCGGTTACTAGGCTGGTCCTCAAGTACTCCGCCTCGTGACGCTGAGCCTCTTGATGAATTTTCTGTTGGGCTTGTATCATTGCATAGATCATTTGGATTATCTGTTGCCCATCCATGACTTGTCCTGGTGGGAAAACAGGCATCGGTGGAACGAACTGCGGAGGAGGTGGGATGTCATCACGTCGGAACCTAGAAGTATACTGACCCGCTTGATTGCTTTGAGATGATTGTCCTCGGTCTTCGGGTGTCACTCCTTCATCATAGGTAACCACAACATCGTGTGGGGGTACCCAAGGGATTCTCATCTCTGACTCTTGGATCCATTACTCTGCATCAAAAATAAACTTATAAGAGGCGCACAGGAATCAAGGCAGGATGCAAGTCAAAAATTAATTCAAATACGATATAGATATCAAGAACGATTCAAGCAAGTGGATGAGATCCTAAAAAATAATTATATTCTTATTGCAGGCCTGTTCGGTCCCTAAGTTGAAACCGAATAATTTAGTCGTTGACCTGCATGGGCCACCAGAAAAACTATGTCACGCCCCAGTCCCAAAATATCGAGGGACTAGACACGTGGCAATGGCCAGCAGCACACATCGATGGACAAACCCAATTTAATGGATCCATCGGGGCGTACTTAAGCTGTATTACAACGATCAGGGTTTACTAATCTCATCCACAGAATAAATACAGCAATATCAACAAAAGGAAAATAAATATCATCCATTCACAAGTAATTAAACTCGGGGAACAACCCGATATAAAGTCTGTTATAATTGTTCATTAAACCATAATTAAAGAGTTTAAAAGCAGCAAGACTGAGCATAGAAGAAGCAGATATTCAAGAAAAATCCTCAGCGATCATCTCGTCCTCAGGTGCTGGTACTGTTCCGAGAAGTGCTCCTGTTCCATACACCTCAGGATAGATATCCTCTGCTAATCCTGGGGACATAATCCAGATCCAGGTCCTCAGGGGACATAACAAGGTACAAAATAAATCATGCCAAAATAAATACAGTGCAGCAATAAATAAAACAATAGGGTAAACTATATAACCAATATGAAATGCAAGTTGAGAGCATCACTAGAACTTAGGCTGAGACCACTACAAGCTCTGTGTCTGGGAGCCTGTAGCAGTGATACTATGTATTTTACTATATAATTTACTATGTAGTATATATATATATATGAAATCAGCCTGTAGCCTGTGTGTCTCTCCCCACCCAATGTAATCACACGTCTCATGTCCACGATGCCTCATGTCCATGTCGCATAAGATCATATCTAATGCAGCAAGTCATATAATGTCTATGAATATAATGTCTATGTCATAAATCCTGCAACCTACACAGAATCACCTTGAATATTTCAGGAAGATTCTGTCACATGAATAGTGTCAGGTGTCCTGGGTATAACGTACTTGATAATGCAAGTACGAGAATGCAAGGGTCACGATATCCATCTCTTGGGGACGTTACACAACTCCGCGTACGGGGTTGGCACCCGACTATTAATTGGACGCTTAGTAAGTCACACGGTCCTAGGTCAAGCATGTACAACATATAAATAAGGCAAAGAAATAAGTAGCAAGACTGCAAGATTTGGCAAGGTACACTTGCCTGGGATTCTGGCTCCAACTATAGCTCTGACTTCAGCGGGATTTGCTGGTACCGCACCGGTTGCTGAAATAAACATCACCATCAGATTCAAAAAATATCAAATAGCTAAAAATGCCTGTCCTTGAGTCCAATTTGGACATAGGGGCAAAAATAATATTTCCTGGTCAAAGCGGGGTCCACATGTGGGCCGCTTTGCACCAAAAAAATGTGTCAGAACCAAAGGTCTCCAAATCTGTCAAACTTAGTGTCAACAGGTCCAGAACGTTGATACGAACCCAATGGAACTTCCAGAATTGGATTTCGATGAGCCGAACACAAAATCGCCCGTCAAGTGGAGCCGTGGGGCCCACGATACGCGATTTTGTCAACGTTCTCAGAATCGAACCAAACTTGGGTCACAGGACCAGCATATTGCTACGAGTCCGATGGCGTAAGTTTTGTTTTGATCCGACATGTGTACACCAAGTTACAGCGAGATACAGAAAAGGTGGATACGGGGCGTTGTCGGCGGATACGCGTTAATTTCGGTGTGCATGCACATCCAAATCAAATTCTGTGAAATCCCGCACGTCCGTATCGACGGTGCGCACATTTCGGTGAAGACTGCACGTGACCAAGTCGTCCCGTTTGGCGGTGCGCACGCAGTTCTGGGGTGAAATAGGGCATCTGTTTTTGGATCGCGGTTTGCGATCACCACAGGACGCGACGCACCGAGCGGGTTGCACGGGCATCGAGAGGGTCACGCAGGGTTCGGGTCACAACAGACGGGACAAAAAACAGAGCAATGAGAACATAGAACGTGTTACCTGAATAGAGCTCCGTGAACCGAGGATTTCATGTGTCCGCGTGTCGTCTCAACACTGTGTCAGGCTGTGTCCGGGTTCTAGGGTTAGGGTTCAGTCTTCACGTCGGAGACTTCGTCGGAGGGTGGCTGGGCTCGGGGCGGCCGGTTGAGGTGCTGATGGTCGGGGGCGGCTCTGGCCGGAGGCGGCTACGCCGGAGCTGCTGCGGGGACGGAGGGCACGGCACTGGAGGAGAGGGAGGCGGTGGCTCCGGGGTTCTGCGGTGGGTGGCTGGACAGCTAGGTCTCAGGCGAGGGGTTCCGGTGGTGGCGAGGTCGGGCGGAGCGGAGGCAGCGGGGGTCGTCGGGGAAGAAGGGCTGAGGGCGGCTAGGTTGGGGAGAGAGGCGGGTTTTATAGGCGGAAGGGCGGCCGGTGCGGGAGGCGGAACGAGGGGTCGGGGCAGCGAAGCGGCGGCCGTTGCGAGTAGCCGGAGCGGCTGGAAGGCGAGCGGGCGGCAGGTCGGCCGGTGTAAGCCCCCTGATTTTCAGAATTTTAAATTTGGATTTTCCCCAATTTATCTGAAATTTTCGGGAATCGTGCCCTAGGCCTTGTTGATTTAAGAATTTTTAATTACGGTTAATTCATATTAAAATATTATGGAAATAATATTTTAGGGTGTAAAACGGAAAACCGGACATGTGGTAATTTTCGGTGAATTTATTGGACTCCGGAAACCCGTTTAAAGCCCTGAAGACCCATGAGGATTTAAACCGAATTAAATCCGTGCCAACGCCCGACATCCCCATGAGAGCCGAAGCCCAGCCCAAGGAGCGTTGACCCGTTGACCCAGCCCGAATCCTAGGGCTAACCCTAGTCCAATTCCTGTAATGTACAAATACATGATTCCCTAGGTTTTTTCTCCACAAAAGAAAATAAAAAGAAAATAAAAAGAATCCCAAATTTCCCCAAATCCCAAATCCTAATAACCCTAACCCTAACCCTAACCTAGCCGTCGGCTACCCCACCGCCGGAGCAGCCGACCTCCCTCCACCGCGACGTCCGCCCCGCGGCCACGTCGGCCCCTCCTCCGCTCCTCCCGGCACCACGACCTCCCCGCTGCACCTCGCCGTCGATTCCTAACTCCACAGCCGCCATCTTCTTCCCCAATACACCTAAACCCTAGCAGCCGGAGCTCCGCCCCCTAGACCTCGCCGCCGACTAGTCCTCCTCCGCCTCGCTGCCCTAGACGCCCTGGCCTCCGTCTCTTTCCCCAGATCCGCCGCCTCCCTTCCTCGAACCCGCCTCCGCCCTAACCACCTGCTTCCTCCGCCTGCACCGCCCTCCGCGGACGACCCCAGCTCCCCAGGCCGCCGCGCTCACAGACCCCGACGACTCCCTGAGCTCCGTCGCCCCTGCCTCCTCCGACCAGCAGCGACGCCGTCTCCCTCACCTCTTCCTCCTTCTCCGCCCGACTTGCCGCCGAGAAGCCCGCCTCCGGCCGCCCTATCCACTTCCAGAACTTCCCTCACCTACAGCCGACCCGAGCCCCAACGTCGGCCAGTTCCGCCGTCCACCGCCGTGACCACCTCGCTGTTGCCTCTCTTCCTCCTCCACCTTCCACGCCGACGAAAACCCTAGCCTGGACACAACTCAGCCGAACACAGGACACGGATCGGTGTTGACTCGACACGCGGACACGAGATTCTCGGGTTTTCCAGACCCTGTTCAGGTACCCGTAATTTCTTGCTCGTAGCTCTGATTTCAATTCTGTCTGTTGCGTTGCGAACCCTGCGTGACCCTCTCGGTGCCCGGACAAACCGCTCGGGGCATCGCGTCCTGTGGTGATCGCACACCGCGATCCAAAAACAGGAAAAACCAGACCCTGTTTTACCCCGGAACCGAGTACGCCCCGCCAAACGGGACGACTTGGTCGCACGCGGTCTTCACAGATACGTGCGCGTCGTTGATACGGACGTGTGGGATTTCGCAGAAGTCGATTCGGATGTGCGTGCACACCGGAATCAACGCGTATCCGCCGACACCGCCCCGTATCCGTCGATTCTGGAACACGCTGTAACTTTGTGTACACACGTCGGATCGACACGAAACTTGCGCCATCGGACTCGTAGCGATACGCTGGTCCTGTGACCCAAGTTTGGTTCGATTCCGAGAACGTTGACAGAATCGTGTATCGTGGGCCCCACCGGCCCCACTCGACGGACGATTTTGTGATCGGCTCATCGGAATCCAATTTTGGAAGTTCCGTTGGGTTCGTATCATCGTTCCTGACTTGTAGACACTGAGTTTGAGTGATTTGGAGACCTTTGACCCTGACACGCTTTTCGGTGCAAAGTGGCCCACATGTGGACCCCGCTTTGGCCCGAAAATGACCTTTTTGCCCCTGTGTCCAAATTGGACTCAAGTACAGGCGTTTTTAGCTATTTGATATCTTCTGAATCTAATGGTAATGTTTATTTCAGCAACCGGAGTAGTATCTGCAGATCACACTGAGACCAGAGCTACAGTTGGATCCAGGACCCCAGGCAAGTGTACCTTGCCAAACTTTGCAGTATTGTTACATATTTTCCTTGCTTCATTATATTGCTGTGCATGCTTAACCTAGGGCCGTGTGACGTACTTAGCGTCCGATTATTAGTCGGGTGCCAACACTGTACGCGGTGTTGGGTACGGTCATCTAGAGATGGACATTCGTGACACTATATATGCTCGTACTTGTCTTATCAAGTACCATATGACCCAGGTCACTGGACACTATTCATGAGATAGGATCTTCCCGAGATATTCGTGGTGATTCTGTATAGGATACAGGACTTGACAGAGATACTATATTCTTAGCTACTTTATGACTTGTTGCATTTAGCTATGATCGCGCTTGACATGGACAAGAGACGTTATGGTCATGGTATGCGTGATTACATTGGGTGGGGAGAGTCACACAGGATACAGGTTGATTATATACATCATGACAGCGTCTTAGTCTCCCATCGTGAGCTAGACGACTGCCGGCGTCTTAGTCTCCCATCGTGAGCTAGACAACTACATGATATCACTGCTACCGGCTCCCCGACACAGAGCTTGTAGTGGCTTCAGCCTGAGACTAGTGATGCTCTCACTTGCATTTCCACATAGATGGTTATATAGCTTACCCTATTTATTGCATTTTGCTGCACTGCATTTATTTTGGCTTGTATTTTCTGTACCTTGCTGTCCCCTGAGGACCTGGATCCGGACTTTGTCCCCAGGACTAGCAGAGGAGATCCACCTAGAGATATACAGTACAGGAGCATTATCAGGAGCAGAAGCAGGAGCAGGTGCCTACATTGGAGCAGTACCAGGATCCGAGGACGAGATCGTACCAGAGGACTTCTCCTGGGTATTGGTTTGAGATACTCATTTACTTCTGTTCCTATTTACTTTACTTCCAGTCTATTGCATTTTTGTATTAGACTTGTGTTCTCGGATTGTTCTCCGAGACTCTTTGTTGAGATATGCTAGATTATATTTACTTGTTTTATTCTGGCATTTGATCTGTGATTACCTGTTGTGGATGAGATTAGTATAGACTGTGACAATCATTATTGGACCTGCTTATTGTTATATTACAGCTTAAGTATGCCTTGATGGATCCATTAAATTGGGTTGTCCATCGGTGCGTACTGCTGGCCATTATCACGCATCCGGTCCCTCGGTATTTTGGGACTGGGGCGTGACATGGTTTTTGTGGTGGCCCATGCAGGTCAACGACTAAATTGTTCGGTTTCAACTTAGGGACCGAGCAAGCCTGCAATAAAGAATAGGATAAGTTTTTAGGATCTCATCCACTTGCTTGAAACGTTCTTGATATCTATATCAGATTCGAATTTAATTCTTGACTTACATCCTGCCTTGATTTCTGTGCGCCTCTTATCGTTTATTTTGGTTGCAGAGTTATGGATTCACAAGCAAACGACGAGACACCTGCAATATCACCACGAGATGCTTTGGTAACCAATGAAGAGGAAGTAACACCAGTAGAAGAAGGCCAATCCGCTCAACAGCACAGTCAAGCGAATCAGCAAGATGACATTTCACCATCGACGCAATTGCCCGTAATTCTACCAGGGCAGGCCATGGACGGGCAGCAGATGTTTCAAATGATCTACGCAATAATGCAAGCTCAACAAGAGGCTTTGAGTCGCAGCCTAGCAATCGCACTAGCGCAGGCAGATCTACCAGCACGACGGCCAACGGCGGGCTCTATTTCTGATTTCCGACAGCTGAAGCCTCGCACATTTTCAGGCAAGGAGGAGCCCACTGAAGTTCACGAGTGGCTCACAAACACTCAACATCAATTAGAAGCAGCTGAGCTTCCAAAGGAACGTTGGATGACTGCCGTCAGAATGCAGTTGACGGACAATGCACATCACTGGTGGCTATCTGAGGAGACACGGCTCGGACCAGACCGAGTCACTTGGGAAGAGTTCTCTAGACTCTTTCAGGAGATGTACATTCCAGCTATCGCTCGATCAGAACTTCGGGACAAGTTCAATCACCTCACTCAGGATGCTAAGACGGTGGAAGAGTACAACGCGGAGTTCATTCGTCTAAGTCGCTTCGCCCCAACATTGATCCCGACAGAAGAAGAGAAGGCCGAGAAATTCTTCGACGGACTAAACATTGAGCTACAGAAACTAATTGGATCCGTTGCACCTACTTCGTATTCGGACGTCCTTGCTGCAGCACGACGCATGGAGCGCGTCATCAGGAGAGAGGCCAGTCTGAAGCGGCCATCCACATCAGCACCAGCCGGAGCACCACAAGAAGAAGTTGCAAAAAGACCTCACATGCACCAGCCACCAGAAGCATCTCCACCGGCAATACCTGTCTGTCCATATTGTCGCAGACGAGGCCATACAGCGGACGAGTGCAGACGAAAGAAGAGATTATGCATAGTTTGCGGATCCAGTCAGCATTTATTAAAGGAATGCCCTGAGCGTCGAGACAGATCACCAAGGGTTAACCAACAAGAAGTACCAGTACCGAGGCCAGCCTCTCCAGCATTGGAAGCACCGCAAACGAGCGTTGAAGGAACCAGACCACCAGCCCCAGGAGGGAATCAGCCGAGGCCACCCTTGGCACCACAAGCAACACTCTTCCAGCAGGCTCAACAGCAGCAGAGGAATCAACTGCAAGGACGTGAATAAGCTCCAGCGATGACTTTAGAGGACGCGCAGACTCATGGAGTAGCTAATGCGCGAAATTTTTCGTAGTATCTGTTTATAGATTTGTTTTATCTCGTGCCTATTGGTTCGTGACCTCAGACTTAACATATGTAATTTTGAACCTGCTTATAATTGATAAACAGTAGAGATTATAGGGTCTTTTGCTATTGTGCTTATCTTGTGATTGTTTTGTGAACTTAAATTAATTGGTACCTTCTTTCATCATCATCTAGCGTACTTCTAATTGTTGTACTACCTTGACTTATGCTGCTAATATAGCCTAGTTTTGCAAGCTTATCCTTTTATCGAGCTTGATCATGACATCTGTATTATTGGACGCGTACACTAATATAGTTGTCTATTCAGAATCAGTGTATTACGGTCTGATCAACCTTAGTGCATTTTGGTTCGCCTCTTCGCACGACTACTTTACGTGGATTGGGATATATAGTTGACTAGTATACTTGCCCTCTAGATATGTCTGAGCATATCGTATCAGTTACATAACTGTACTAATACGAGCATACGAATAGGAATTTACCAATAGGATTTCAATCCACAACAACTTGACAATTCCCATTGGAATTCATTAAACGCCTTGATCCTGATACTTCTGTTCTACTAACTCACCCTTGAACTCTTTATCATTGATCTTCGTCTTCCCTTATTCCGGAAAGACGAAACCTCGTGCTTGGGTATAGGTTTGATTTATAGATAGTACTAGATACACCCCACCGGCCGGCCACAGTATTGATGACCCTTTTATATATGATTAAGGGATTATCATAGGTGATATGTTTGGTGTTAAAGACTTGAGGATTCAATAACATGATTCAAATAAGTTTGGGCATAGCTTTATTAGATGTATAGCTTTAGATGATAGATGGGTAAAATCTAAGTTGGGTAGAGACCGCAATATTCACTTAAAAGGAATTCTTTAGACCCTACCCTAATTTAATTTCGAGGACGAAATTTTTATAAGTTGGGTAGATTGTAAGCCCCCTGATTTTCAGAATTTTAAATTTGGATTTTCCCCAATTTATCTGAAATTTTCGGGAATCGTGCCCTAGGCCTTGTTGATTTAAGAATTTTTAATTACGGTTAATTCATATTAAAATATTATGGAAATAATATTTTAGGGTGTAAAACGGAAAACCGGACATGTGGTAATTTTCGGTGAATTTATTGGACTCCGGAAACCCGTTTAAAGCCCTGAAGACCCATGAGGATTTAAACCGAATTAAATCCGTGCCAACGCCCGACATCCCCATGAGAGCCGAAGCCCAGCCCAAGGAGCGTTGACCCGTTGACCCAGCCCGAATCCTAGGGCTAACCCTAGTCCAATTCCTGTAATGTACAAATACATGATTCCCTAGGTTTTTTCTCCACAAAAGAAAATAAAAAGAAAATAAAAAGAATCCCAAATTTCCCCAAATCCCAAATCCTAATAACCCTAACCCTAACCCTAACCTAGCCGTCGGCTACCCCACCGCCGGAGCAGCCGACCTCCCTCCACCGCGACGTCCGCCCCGCGGCCACGTCGGCCCCTCCTCCGCTCCTCCCGGCACCACGACCTCCCCGCTGCACCTCGCCGTCGATTCCTAACTCCACAGCCGCCATCTTCTTCCCCAATACACCTAAACCCTAGCAGCCGGAGCTCCGCCCCCTAGACCTCGCCGCCGACTAGTCCTCCTCCGCCTCGCTGCCCTAGAAGCCCTGGCCTCCGGCTCCTTCCCCAGATCCGCCGCCTCCCTTCCTCGAACCCGCCTCCGCCCTAACCACCTGCTTCCTCCGCCTGCACCGCCCTCCGCGGACGACCCCAGCTCCCCAGGCCGCCGCGCTCACAGACCCCGACGACTCCCTGAGCTCCGTCGCCCCTGCCTCCTCCGACCAGCAGCGACGCCGTCTCCCTCACCTCTTCCTCCTTCTCCGCCCGACTTGCCGCCGAGAAGCCCGCCTCCGGCCGCCCTATCCACTTCCAGAACTTCCCTCACCTACAGCCGACCCGAGCCCCAACGTCGGCCAGTTCCGCCGTCCACCGCCGTGACCACCTCGCTGTTGCCTCTCTTCCTCCTCCACCTTCCACGCCGACGAAAACCCTAGCCTGGACACAACTCAGCCGAACACAGGACACGGATCGGTGTTGACTCGACACGCGGACACGAGATTCTCGGGTTTTCCAGACCCTGTTCAGGTACCCGTAATTTCTTGCTCGTAGCTCTGATTTCAATTCTGTCTGTTGCGTTGCGAACCCTGCGTGACCCTCTCGGTGCCCGGACAAACCGCTCGGGGCATCGCGTCCTGTGGTGATCGCACACCGCGATCCAAAAACAGGAAAAACCAGACCCTGTTTCACCCCGGAACCGAGTACGCCCCGCCAAACGGGACGACTTGGTCGCACGCGGTCTTCACAGATACGTGCGCGTCGTTGATACGGACGTGTGGGATTTCGCAGAAGTCGATTCGGATGTGCGTGCACACCGGAATCAACGCGTATCCGCCGACACCGCCCCGTATCCGTCGATTCTGGAACACGCTGTAACTTTGTGTACACACGTCGGATCGACACGAAACTTGCGCCATCGGACTCGTAGCGATACGCTGGTCCTGTGACCCAAGTTTGGTTCGATTCCGAGAACGTTGACAGAATCGTGTATCGTGGGCCCCACCGGCCCCACTCGACGGGCGATTTTGTGATCGGCTCATCGGAATCCAATTCTGGAAGTTCCGTTGGGTTCGTATCATCGTTCCTGACTTGTAGACACTGAGTTTGAGTGATTTGGAGACCTTTGACCCTGACACGCTTTTCGGTGCAAAGTGGCCCACATGTGGACCCCGCTTTGGCCCGAAAATGACCTTTTTGCCCCTGTGTCCAAATTGGACTCAAGTACAGGCGTTTTTAGCTATTTGATATCTTCTGAATCTAATGGTAATGTTTATTTCAGCAACCGGAGTAGTATCTGCAGATCACACTGAGACCAGAGCTACAGTTGGATCCAGGACCCCAGGCAAGTGTACCTTGCCAAACTTTGCAGTATTGTTACATATTTTCCTTGCTTCATTATATTGCTGTGCATGCTTAACCTAGGGCCGTGTGACGTACTTAGCGTCCGATTATTAGTCGGGTGCCAACACTGTACGCGGTGTTGGGTACGGTCATCTAGAGATGGACATTCGTGACACTATATATGCTCGTACTTGTCTTATCAAGTACCATATGACCCAGGTCACTGGACACTATTCATGAGATAGGATCTTCCCGAGATATTCGTGGTGATTCTGTATAGGATACAGGACTTGACAGAGATACTATATTCTTAGCTACTTTATGACTTGTTGCATTTAGCTATGATCGCGCTTGACATGGACAAGAGACGTTATGGTCATGGTATGCGTGATTACATTGGGTGGGGAGAGTCACACAGGATACAGGTTGATTATATACATCATGACAGCGTCTTAGTCTCCCATCGTGAGCTAGACGACTGCCGGCGTCTTAGTCTCCCATCGTGAGCTAGACAACTACATGATATCACTGCTACCGGCTCCCCGACACAGAGCTTGTAGTGGCTTCAGCCTGAGACTAGTGATGCTCTCACTTGCATTTCCACATAGATGGTTATATAGCTTACCCTATTTATTGCATTTTGCTGCACTGCATTTATTTTGGCTTGTATTTTCTGTACCTTGCTGTCCCCTGAGGACCTGGATCCGGACTTTGTCCCCAGGACTAGCAGAGGAGATCCACCTAGAGATATACAGTACAGGAGCATTATCAGGAGCAGAAGCAGGAGCAGGTGCCTACATTGGAGCAGTACCAGGATCCGAGGACGAGATCGTACCAGAGGACTTCTCCTGGGTATTGGTTTGAGATACTCATTTACTTCTGTTCCTATTTACTTTACTTCCAGTCTATTGCATTTTTGTATTAGACTTGTGTTCTCGGATTGTTCTCCGAGACTCTTTGTTGAGATATGCTAGATTATATTTACTTGTTTTATTCTGGCATTTGATCTGTGATTACCTGTTGTGGATGAGATTAGTATAGACTGTGACAATCATTATTGGACCTGCTTATTGTTATATTACAGCTTAAGTATGCCTTGATGGATCCATTAAATTGGGTTGTCCATCGGTGCGTACTGCTGGCCATTATCACGCATCCGGTCCCTCGGTATTTTGGGACTGGGGCGTGACAGCCGGCGGAGGGGAGGCGAGGGGTTGGGCTCGGGGCGGTTAGGGATTAGGTTTAGGCGGGTCGGGTCGGGTCGAAGCGGGTCGGGTTGAACCCGGATCCGACCCGCTAAGGTTTGGGCCCGGTTCAACTAGACCGGGTCCGGTTCGGGTCAGTTTGGTTTGGTTTATTAGAAATAAACTGGGTTTATTTTTAGGGTTTATTTGGTTTATTTATTAATTTGTTTTTAGGGCTTTAAAAATATTTTCGGGGTCCAATAAATTTTCGGAAAATTATCCTATGTCTAATTTTTCATTTTATACCAGAAAATATTATTTTCATAATATTTTAATATTATTTAACATTATTTAAAAATCCTTTAATAATCAAAACACCTTAGTTTAATAAATTAAAAATCCCAAAAAATTCTAGAAAAATGTAAAAAATCTATTTTAAAAAAATTCCTGAAAAATCAGGGGGTTTATAATCTACCCCCCTAAGAGGATCGCGTCCTCGCAATCAAAGAATAACCGGTCAACAGAGATGACACGGTTGCAAATATTTATTCGAAGCACATTACAATTAAGAAGAGTCAAAGTTGAGGGTTTAAGAAAACACATAGGAAAAATTATTTTCCTAAGCAATGGAAATTACGCAATTTCCAGAAGAAATTCTAGAAAACTACAGTTTTTAGAAAAACTAGGTTATCACTTAAGAATATACTAGGTTATCAATTATTAGCAAGTTAAAACTGTCAGGTTAAGTCTAAGGTCACGAACCAGCAGGCACGAACTATAACAAATCTAGAAGCAGATAACTATGAAAAATACTTACGCGCATTAGCTACTCCAAGAGTCTGAGCATCCTCCAAAGTCATCGCGAAAGCTTGTCCGTGTCCTTGAGGTGGATTCCTCTGCTGCTGCTGGGCCTGCTAGAAGAGTGCTGCTTGTGGTGCCAAGGGTGGCCTCGGCTGATACCCTCCTGGGGCAGGTAGAGTTTGTTGGTTTTCCCTTGGTGCTCCTCCTCGATGCTGAGGACAATCCTTGGCTAAGTGTTGATTGGTTCCGCAAATCAAGCATAATCCCAACTTGCGTCTGCAGTCCTTCTCAATATGGCCTACCTTGCCACAGTATTGACATGTAGGTAGTATCCGCGGAGAGGCTCTAGGTGGCTGGGGCAGGTGAGGTCTCTTTGCAGCTTCTTCATGTGGTGCTCTGGCTGATGTGGAAGACCATTTCAGACTGGTTTCTCTCCTGGTGACGGTTTTCATGCGTCGAGCTGCAGCAAGAATGTCCGAGTAAGAGGTAGGTGCGACGGATCCGATGAGTTTCTGTAGCTCAAAGTTTAGTCCATCAAAAAACTTCTCAGCCTTCTCTTCTTCCGTCGGGATCAAAGTAGGGGTGAAGCGACTTAGACGAATAAACTCAGCGTTGTACTTTTCTACCGTCATAGTATCCTGAGTGAGGCGATTGAACTTGTCCCGAAGTTCTGATCGAGCTATAGCCGGAATGTACATCTCCTGAAAGAGTCTGGAAAACTCTTCCCAAGTGACTCGGTCTGGTCCGAGCAGTGTCTCTTCAGATAGCCACCAGTGATGAGCATTATCCGTCAACTGCATTCTAACGACAGTCATCCAACGTTCTCTTGGAAGCTCAGCTGCTTCTAACTGGTATTGTATGTTGGTGAGCCACTCATGAACTTCGGTTGGTCCCTCCTTGCCAGAAAAGGTACGGGGCTTGAGATGACGAAAATCAGGGATAGAACCCGTCGCTGGTTGCCTGGCTTGTGGGTTCGCCTGCTCCAATGCGTTTACTAGGCTGGTCCTCAAGTACTCTGCCTCGTGACGCTGAGCCTCTTGATGAATTTGTTGTTGGGCTTGCACCATTGCGTAGATCATTTGAAATATCTGTTGCCCACGCATGACTTGTCCTGGTGGGAAAACAGGCATCGGTGGAACGAACTGCGGAGCAGGTGGGATGTCATCACGCCAGAACCTGGAAGTATGCTGGCCCGCTTGATTGCTTTGAGATGATTGTCCTCGGTCTTTGGGTGTCACTCCTGCATCATAGGTAACCACAGTATCGTGTGGGGTACCCAAGGGATTCTCATCTCCGACTCTTGGATCCATTACTCTGCATCAAAAATAAACTTATAAGAGGCGCACAGGAATCAAGGCACGATGCAAGTCAAAAATTAATTCAAATACGATATAGATATCAAGAACGATTCAAGCAAGTGGATGAGATCCTAAAAACTTATCCTATTCTTATTGCAGGCCTGTTCGGTCCCTAAGTTAAAACCGAATAATTTAGTCGTTGACCTGCATGGGCCACCAGAAAAACCATGTCACGTTCCAGTCCCAAAATATCGAGGGACTAGACACGCGGCAATGGCCAGCAGCACACACCGATGGACAAACCCAATTTAATGGATCCATCGGAGCGTACTTAAGCTGTATTACAACGATCAGGGTTTACTAATCTCATCCACAGAATAAATACAGCAATATCAATAAAAGAAAAATAAACATCATCCAGTCACAAGTAATTAAACTCGGGGAACAACCCGATATAAAATCTGTTACAATTGCTCATTAAAAAATAATTAAAGAGTTTAAAAGCAGCAAGACTGAGCATAGAAGAAGCAGATATTCAGAAAAAATCCTCAGCGATCACATCGTCCTCAGGTGTCGGTACTGTTCCGAGAAGTGCTCATGTTCCATACACCTCAGGATAGATATCCTCTGCTAATCCTGAGGACATAATCCAGATCCAGGTCCTCAGGGGACATAGCAAGGTACAAATAAATTATGCCAAAATAAATACAGTACAACAATAAATGAAATAATAGGGTAAACTATATAACCATCTATGTGAAATGCAAGTTGAGAGCATCACTAGAACTTAGGCTGAGACCACTACAAGCTCTGTGTCTGGGAGCCTGTAGCAGTGATACTATGTATTTTACTATGTAATTTACTATGTAGTATATATATATGAAATCAGCCTATAGCCTGTGTGTCTCTTCCCACCCAATGTAATCATATGTCTCATGTCCACGATGCCTCATGTCCATGTCACGTAATATCATATCTAATGCAGCAAGTCATATAATGTCTATGAATATAATGTCTATGTCATAAATCCTGCAACCTACACAGAATCACCTTGAATATTTCAGAAAGATTCTGTCACATGACTAGTGTCAGGTTCCTGGGTATAACGTACTTGATAATGCAAGTACGAGAATGCAAGGATCACGATATCCATCTCTAGGGGACGTTACACAACTCCGCGTACGGGGTTGGCACCCGACTATTAATCGGACGCTTAGTAAGTCACACGGTCCTAGGTCAAGCATGTACAACATATAAATAAGGCAAAGAAATAAGTAGCAAGACTGCAGGATTTGGCAAGGTACACTTGCCTGGGATTCTGGCTCCAACTGTAGCTCTGACTTCAGCGGAATTTGCTGGTATTGCTCCGGTTGCTGAAATAGATATCACCATTAGATTCAGAAAATATAAAATAGCTAGAAACGCCTGTCATTGAGTTAATTTGGACACAGGGGCAAAAATGACATTTTCTGGTCAAAGCGGGGTCCACATGTGGGCCGCTTTGCACCAAAAAATGTGTCAGAACCAAAGGTCTCCAAATCTGTCAAACTTAGTGTCAACAGGTCCAGAACGTTGATACGAACCCAATGGAACTTCCAGAATTGGATTTCGATGAGCCGATCACAAAATCGCCCGTCAAGTGGAGCTGTGGGGCCCACGATACGCGATTTTGTCAACGTTCTCAGAATCGAACCAAACTTGGGTCACAGGACCAGCGTATTTCTACGAGTCTGATGGCGTAAGTTTCGTTTTGATCTGACGTGTGTACACCAAGTTACAGTGAGATCCAGAAAAAGGCAGATACGGGGCGTTGTCGGCGGATACGTGTTGATTTCGGTGTGCACGCACATCCAAATCAACTTCTGCGAAATCCCGCACGTCCGTATCGACGGTGCGCACGTTTCGGTGAAGACCGCACATGACCAAGTCGTCCCGTTTGGCGGAGCGCACTCAGTTCCGGGGTGAAACAGGGCGTTGGTTTTCCTGTTTTTGGATCGCGGTTTGCGATCACCACAAGACGCGACGTACCGAGCGGGTTGCACTGGCATCGAGAGGGTCACGCAGGGTTCGTGTCATAACAGACGGGACAGAAAATAGAGTAACTAGGAGAGAGAACAGGTTACCTGAACAGGGCTCCGTGAACCGAGGATTTCATGTGTCCGCGTGTCGTCTCGACACTGTGTCAGGCTGTGTCCGGGTTCTAGGGTTAGGGTTCAGTTTTTACGCCGGAGACTTCGCCGGAGGGTGGCTAGGCTCGGGGCGGACGGTTGAGGTGCTGCTGGCCGGGGGCGGCTCTGGCCGGAGGCAGCTACGCCGGAGCTGCTGCGGGGACGGAGTGTACGGCGCTGGAGGAGAGGGAGGCGGTGGCTCCGGGGTTCTGCGGTGGGTGGCTGGACAGCTAGGGCTCAGGCATGGGGTTCCGGTGGCGGCGAGGTCGGGCGGAGCGGAGGCAGCGGGGGTCGTCGGGGAAGAAGGGCCGAGGGCGGCTAGGTCGGGGAGAGAGGCAGATTTTATAGGCGGACGGACGGCCGGTGCGGGAGGCAGAGCGAGGGGTCAGGGCAGCGAAGCGGTGGCCGTTGCGAGTAGCCGGAGCGGACGGGAGGCGAGCGGGCGGCAGGTCGGCCGGCGGAGGGGAGGCGAGGGGTCGGGCTCGGGGCGGTTAGGGATTAGGTTTAGGCGGGTCGGGTCGGGTCGGGTTGAAGAGGGTCGGGTTAAACCCGGATCCGACCCGCTAAGGTTTGGGCCCGGTTCAACTAGACCGGGTCCGATTCAGGTCGGTTTGGTTTGGTTTATTAGAAATAAACCGGGTTTATTTCTAGGGTTTATTTGGTTTATTTATTAATTTGTTTTTAGGGCTTTAAAAATGTTTCCGGGGTCCAATAAATTCCCGAAAAATTACCCTATGTCTAATTTTTCATTTTACACCAAAAAATATTATTTTCATAATATTTTAATATTATTTAACATCAATTAAAAATCTTTTAATAATCAAAACACCTTAGTTTAATTAATTAAAAATCTCAGAAAATTCCTGAAAATTATGAAAAATCTATTTTAAAAAAATTTCTGAAAAATCAGCGGGTTTACATCCCATCACAAGTAAATATCGACACAACTATCATATCAAGTAGTGAACATTTTAATGATAACCAAGATTTCAGTGTTGGTCCTAGTTGTATAAATCACACTGAAAGTAACTTTGATACAAAAAAAATAATGTTGACGATGAAAACAGTGATGATTTGGTTGAAAATTTAGATTACTATTTAGATGATAATGATGCTAATGTAACTGGTTGCATTCCCGGATTATTTGTTGGCAGACATTTTGATTCTCCTATAGATTTTCGTAATTTTATTAGCGACCTAGCAATTACATATAAATTTAGTTGTTCATCTAAACATAACAATCATCAAAGAATTATGTATACTTGTGATTCTCCAAACTGTTGTTGGAGAGTATACGCTAAAGCTAATGGTGATGGTAGTACATTTGAAATTCGTACATTTGAAGGTAGACATTCATGTTTAGGTAGAATTACAGGAGGGCATCATCCACTAGCCACCACTCCATGGGTAAGAAATAAAATAATTTTAAAATTAGAGATAACAACTCGTATAGTCCAGCACACATTTTACACGATATACTTAGAGAACATCGGATACATATTACATATTCCAAAGCTTGGAGAGCTAAGGAACTTGCATTATCTGATATTAACGGCAGTTACGTTGATGCGTATGGTAGTCTTGAGAAATATTGTTTTACAATTATGGAAACAAATACCGGTAGCAAATATTTTTTAAAAACTGTAGAAAATAATATCTTTCAAAGAATATTTATTTGCTTCAAGGCTTGTATGGATGGTTTCTTAAGTGGTTGTTTACCTGTTATTAGTATTGATGCTACTTTTCTTACATCTAGATTCCAAGGTAATTTATTTGTTGCTTGTGCTCACGATCCAAACTATCAACTATATCCTATTGCTTATTGTGTTGCTGAGAATGAAAATACTGAGTCGTGGACATGGTTTTTAAACTGTTTGAAAATGTCTTTCGAAACTTATTTTGAACGTTGGGATAGTATTTCATTTATATCTGATAAACAGAAAGGATTAATTCATGGAATGCGAACAGTTTTTCCAAACTCTTCCCACTTTTTTTGTATTCAATATTTTAAACAAAATCTTAAAAATAAGTGTCCCTGTACACCGACATATCTATAATGGTTAGACAAACTTGTCCGATCTTATAATGAAGTTGATGCCAATGGTTGGTTGGAAACAATAAAATCTGCAGATATAAATGTTTTCAATTGGATTGTAGGGTCAAGCGATGAAAATCGTAATTTTTCTCACTGGATAACAACTTATGCACCGTGCCCACGATTAGATATTAACACTTCAAACATTGCTGAATGTTTTAACAATTGGATTAAAAGTTTGCGTGACAAACCTATATTAACATTGCTTGATGGTATTAGAGCAAAAATAATAACACTTCACGACAAGCATCGAACAAATGCTGAAAAGATGGAAACCGAGTTTTGTCCAAGGATGATGAACACTATAGCAGGTATTAGGCGAGAGTCACACCATTTTCAGTTATTGTATTTTAATAATAATAAATTTGAAATATGGGATCATGAAACAAGTAGATGTTATGTGGTTGAACTAGATCGTAAATATTGTACATGTGGTCGGTGGCAACATACTCTATTACCATGTGAACATGCTTGCTTTACATGTCATTCTTCTAACGTACCAGTTGAAAGTTTTTATCCTGTTGAATTTTCTGTTGTAACACTTAGAGCTGTATGCATGCCATGTATGGAACCGATTCCAGTCCCCTATACTCCTCAAAGTGAACCGATAAGAGGTCAAATTGGAGTACCACTTCTTGGGCGTAGAGCTGGCATACCGAAGAAGAATCGTATAATGACAAGAGAACCGTCGATAAGAGATATTCGTTGCAGTAATTGTGGCGGGCTGGGACACAACAAAAAGAGTTGTAGAAACCAACTGAGGCAGTGAATATCATTATTGTATCTTTTTAGAGTAATTATGATTTTGATTTAACGTTGTTATAATATTGTAATTTAAGTTGGTGAACTTTCGAATAAAATAAACATCATATTACTGAAATTGTAAGACCAACAAAATATTGTCATACATTTATTTATGGAGACCAACAAAATTACTAGCCCCCTCTGTCATCCCTTCTATAATCTCTACGATCAACTCGCCTAAGACCTATCCTATCTCTCCTTTCCTCTGTACCCTCCGGTGGTGGCAAATATAAATGGGAGCCTGGATCAAGGCTGGCTGAGCCAAACAACGAAGTGCTAATCTCATGCATGTAATAATTCCAATCCCATTCTTGAGAAGCACCCTGTGGCGTGGCATCGTTGCTCTGGGATGTGGTCTCGTAACTCTGGGATGTGTCACTGTCATGCTGTGGCCTACCTTCGTAAGGTTGTGACATGCCAACATAAGGTTGTGACATGCCAGCGTAAGGCTGGAAATATCCCTCGTAATATTGTGGCATGCCAACATAAGGTTGTGACATGCCAGTGTAAGGCTGCGAAGTACCCTTGTAAGCTTGGGATATTCCCTCACCAACCTGTAAAATTCATGGCTCTGTATTTCTCGAACCAGCTCCTCGATCACGTGTCCTACGAGGACGTGCCAGCCTCTGTCTCATGAAGCCTACTGGATGGTTGTCTGGTATATCGAGTGGAGTAAAATAGGGACTCAATGGTGTGCGTAGATATTATACAGTTGACCCTAAAATTCCTTCTGGATCTCTTTCGGGGTCCTCAGCCATCTGTATTTATGAACTCTTAAACTCTCGTTCACGTTCAATGGCCGGAGTTGTAGGTCCACCGGGTATGCGTCCGTCATTTTGAGAAGCCATCTATATTTATGAACTCTTAAACTCTTGAACTCTTGAACTCTTCAACTCCAACAGCTTCTCCTATTGAGTGTTTTCACTGGAGAAACTCTCTCATTCTTATAGATGAGGAGGATGTTCACGGGTCAGAGAGAAGGAGAGTCACGGGCTCATGGAAAGAAGGGTTAGAGAGAGGGAGAGTCACGGGTTAGAGAGGAGGAGTCATGGAGAGAAGAAAATAACAAAAGTTGGGGAATATGGTCACGAGCAGCAGGAATATGACAAAAAAAGGAGAAAAAAGAGGAAAGGAAAGAAGAAAGTTGGCACGGGAACAGAGAAGAGAAGAGAATATGACAAAAGTTGAGGGAAAAGAGGAAATAAAAGTTGGCACGGTAACAGAGAAGAGAGAGGAGAATATGAATAAATTTGAGGGAAAAGAGGAAATAAAATAAAAGTTGGCACGGGAACAGAGAAGAGAGAGGATAGGAGAGGAGAGGAGAGGAGAGAGAGAGAGAGAGAGTAGCGGGAACAGATGAGATGAGATGAGAGGAGAGGAGAGAGAGAGAGAGAGAGAGAGAGAGAGAGAGAGAGAGAGAGTGGATGGAGAGGATAGGAGAGGAGAGGGAGAGGAGAGGACAGAGAGGAGAAGAGAGAGAGAGAGGAGAGCGGGAGAGGAGGAGAGTGGAGAGGAGAGAGGAGAGCGGAGAGGAGAGAAGAGAGAGGAGAGGAGAGGAGAGGGGAGCGGGAAGGAGAGGGGAGCGGGAAAGATAGGAGAAGAGAGAGAGAGAGAGAGAGAGAGAGAGAGGGGAGCGGGAGAGGAGGAGAGCGGAGAGGAGAGAGGAGGACAGTAGAGAGGAGAGAGGAAAGCGGAGAGGCGAGAGGAGAGAGAGGGGGAAAATGCCCTTCCAAATGGCGTTTTCCTTTTAAATATATATATATATTTCTTTTCTGCTTTTCTTTTCTCTTCTCCGTTAACGAAAGTTAACTTTTACTAACGAAAAGCATAAAACGCCCTTGGAAAGGGCGTTTTGATGCTCTCATTATAAATTTTACAAATTTAGTGCTTTTATGAGAAATATTTGATATTCTAATGCTCTGAGCGAAATTTTTTGTTTTATTATTATTATTTTTTCGTCTCTCTCTGGTCTCTCTCTCCTCTCTGGTCTCTCTCTTACTCTCTCTCCTCTCTCTCACGTCTCTCTCTCAGTCACTCTCTCACTCTCTGGTTTCTCTCTCTCTCATCTCTCTCTCGTCTCTCCTCTTTGTCTGCTCTTTCTCTCTCTCTTTCTTTCTTTCTTTCTTTCTTACCTCTCTCTTTATTAGATTTGAAAATTTTAATGAAATCCAAAAAAATTCTAGAAATTTTTTTTTTACTTTTGTTTACTACAAAGTTTTGAGAAAAAAATATTCTGATCTTTTTTTAGTGAATTAAAATTATATTTTTTATGTAATCCAAATACCACTAGTGTCATGGTACACGTGTCCCGTGTGCAATATTTTTTTTAGCACACGCGTCTCATATGTCCAATTTTTAATCTATAAGAATTTATTGAAATTTTTATACAAATAAAGTCTGTAAGATTCATTAAGAAAATTTTAAGAACTCAATCGAACTCATAAATTCTGAAAGAATTTATTGAAATCTTTATACAAATAAAGTCCTATGATATTCGTTAAGAAAAATTTCAATTATTTAAAATTCTTTAAAATCTTAAGTGAATAATGTATTTTTTAAAATCTTAATTGAATAACTAATAGAATATGAGAGACATTTGTAATATTGGATAGAACCAATTTATAATATTAAAGAGACCATAATAATTATCGATTTCATTAGATTTCTAACCAATAAGAAGTTAAATTTTTTTTTTTGATTTTAGTAAACACAGATCGAAACACATATAATCTTATAGAATAAATCAAATGATTGCCAATAATCTGGTCTCTGGGAGTCTGTTGTGCAAATCGGGCTTGATGATGGATATCAATGTCGGTCAGATGGTGATGTCCTGCAAGGGAACATACTTCGGAAAAGCTTTTTGTACCGAAGGGATATTTAAACTGCAGCTTCTAACTCCTTCTGTTTGTATCAATCCATCTCTACTTCTGGTTATTTTCTTGAGTTATGGCATAATAGACTAGGACATGTATATTATAAATGCATTAACAAGATGTCTAGTCAAGGACTTATCTCCAAATATGGGAATAAGGAGGTAAAAAATGTGAAGTCTGTGCGCAGACGAAGAATGTCAGGAAGTCGTACAAAGGGGTGAACCGAAGTACAGATCATTTAGAGTTGGTACACTCAGATATCTGTGACTTCAAGCAATTCTCCACGAAGGCCGAAATAAAGTATTTTATTTCTTTCATCGATGATTTCTCGAAGTACGCATCATATATCTTCTCAAGTCTAAAGATGAAGCGTTCGAGAAGTTCAAAGGCTTCAAGGCTGAAGTAGAACGTTAAACCGGTCAACAACTCAAAAGACTCATAAGCGATCGTGGCGGAGAGCATCGTTCCTTGGAATTCACATCGTTCTGCAAAGAACATGGAATTATCATCGAAACTACCGCTCCGTATTCTCCTCAATCTAATGGAGTAGCAAAAGAAAAAATATGACACTGACAGAGATGATGAACTCCATGTTGCTGACAACAGGACTTCCAAAGTGCTTCTGGGGAGAAGTTGCGCTTACGGCCACATTTATTCTGAATAAAGTTCCGTTCGCGACATCTGACATTACTCTTCATGAACTTTGGTTCAAGGTCAGACCCAACTTGAATGTCATTCGAGTGTGGGGGTATCTGGCGTATGTGAAGCTTTGAGACCTCAAGATACAGAAGCTAGAAACGAGGACTACGAAGGCCATATTTCTGGGCTATACTGATAAGAGTGATGCTAGGAGGTTCCTAGATATCGAATTTGATCATATCATAGAATCTCGCGACACAAAATTCTTTGAAGACAAGTTTGCTAGGCACAAGAATATTGTTCTCGCGGATGTTCCAGAGAATGCTGCTTAGCACAGACGAGGTAAGTACCTCTCAGAGATAATTAGTCCAAGAAGAAGTTATCGTTGAAGAGACAACATTTGAACCAGAATCCGCTGAGCCAAGAGCAAAGCGAGTGAGAAGGCCGAAGGAATTAGGAGAAGACTTTGTTACCTATCATGTGGAAGCAGATCTGCTTACCTATGATGAGGCAATAAAGATCAGAGATGCTATTTTTTGGAAGAAGGCTGTCGATGACGAGTTTGACTCGATAACTTCTAATAATACTTGGAAGTTAGTCGATCTTCCTGAAGGAGCTAAACCCATTGGATGCAAGTGGATCTTCAAAAAGAAGATAAAGGCAGACGGAACTGTTGACAAGAAGCTGAAGCCATGCTGGTAGCCAAGGGGTTTTCTTAACAGCAGAAGATTAATTACTTTGACACTTATGCTCCCGTTGCACGGATGACGACTATCAGGATGCTGATTGCACTTAGTGCTATTCACAGATTGATGATTCATCAGATGGACACCAAGATAATATTTCTGAATGGTGAACTGACAGAGTAGATCTACATGTAGCAGCCAAAAGATTTTGTCGTCAAGGGTTTTGAAGACAAAGCGTGCAAGATGATAAAATCTCTCTATGGTTTGAAGCAAGCTCCCAAATTATGGCACAAAAAGTTTGACAAAGTTATCAGGTCAAATGGCTAAAAGGTCAGCGAGACTGATAGGTGTGTGTACACGAAGTTCGCTGGTGATAGAGGTGTCATCGTTTGTCTCTGTGTTGACGACATGCTAATCCTAGGTACGAATATAGAAAGTATCATCAGAACAAAGATGTTCCTCTCGTCCAAATTTAATATGAAGGACACGGGAGATGCAGATGTCATCATTGGGATTAAGATAATCCGGACGTAAGCTGGGCTTGCTCTTTCACAAGATCACTATGTAGAGAAGATGCTTATACGCTACGAATACCAGGATCTTCCAGGGATCGATACTCCGTACAGGTGTGACAAGAAGCTGAAGCCAAACCCCAGGAAAAGTATCAGACAATTGGAGTACTCTAGTGTCATCAGGAGTTTGATGTATGCTACGAATGCTACTAGGCCTGATATTGCTTTTGCTGTGGGGATGCTGAGTAGATTTACGAGTAACCCAAGTGTTGAACACTGGAAAGCTATGAAGAGGGTGATGAGATACTTCAAGAAGACTCAAATATTTTCACTATACTACAGTGGAGATCCAAAAGTGGTAGAAGGCTTCAGTGATGCTAGCTGGTGCTCAGAAGAAGATAGCGAGAGATCCACATGAGGATATGTTTTCTCAATGGGTGGAGCTACCATATCGTGAAAATCGAAGAAGCAGACAATGCTCTCACGCTCATCAGTGGAGTATGACTTCTATGCACTTGCAGCTGCAGCAGATGAAGCAGAATGGCTTCGTGAGCTCATGTACGATCTTCCAATGGTTGGTGCACAGATTTTGGCTGTACCTATATACTGCGATAACCAGGCAGCAGCAACAGTAGTAGCATGTAACAATCTATTCAATGGCAAGAAGAGGACTGTGCGGCTTCCGCACAAATCACTGAACAATCTCATCAAGGATGGTGTTATTACAGTGGTAGATATTCAGAGTCAGGAGAACCTGGCATATCCGTTCACTTAAGGCCTCAAGCACCAGCTATTCGAAGATACAACATATAAAATGGGCTTGAAGGACCTCTGATATTGTGTCTTTGTAATCCTACCATTAAGTTTTATGCTATTAGTTCAAAGAAAAATCTACTAGGCATCTAGATTTTGGTTCAAGGGAGGACCACTGACTAAAAAAATATCAGCCACAGTGGGTAGTCCCTTGGGACAACGTGGAATACGTACCAAAAACCACCGTAGTCTACTATTTGTTCTTTATAGAACAATTTTCGTATAAGGGTGGCTTCGACGCCTTAATGAGTTCTCGGGCAGAGTGAAATATCCGGTGTAAGTTACAGAAAGCACGTGTAGTTCAGCACTACAAGTGACTTGTATCCCATGTTACAGTGGTGTGACACTACGATAAGGTAAAAGATGTAAAGCCTTGGCTGCGAGCCATGTCACAGCGACAGTAGCACCGCAAATAGGCAGGTAGCCTAATGCTGAAAAGATAGAGAGTTGTAGTACAACACTACTAAGAGGCCGGTGACCTCATGCTATAGTGGGTAACACCACATGTGGTAGTTAACCTTGGCCACGAGCCATGTCACAGTGGCATAACACCGCACGGAAGTGCAAGGCTTTATGCTGGGATATAGTACAGTACTACTAAGAGGCTAGTGACCTCATGCTACTATGGGTGACACCACAAGAGGTAGTTAACCTCGGCTGTGAGCCATGTCACAGTGGCGTAGTACTGCACTGAAGCGTAAGGCTTCATGCTGGAAAATATTAAACTCTCTTAAAAGGAACTTACCTAAGTGTATGGACAGAGATATAGGCTGCCTCTTGAGAGTAAACTTGTAGACACCAAAAATACATACACCGAAACCAGGTCAGCACATGGCCTTTAATGTGCGACCGTAGGTACAACTGATGTCATTGTGCGAGTGGAAAAAACAACAACTATGGTTTAGAATTCAACGTGTAGTCCATTCTAGTATCGTACTGTTGTTTGACCCATGCAGGAAGATTCAAGTTATGAGCGACATCTATCCTAATGTATGATGGACAGTAACTGTGAAGAACGTTCGACCATATATTATGATATATGTGGGGGATTGTTGGTATTTTTTACTTTGCTTTGGGAGTTTTAGTCCTATATTGGAAAACCACCAATGTATATATCTCAATATATAGCTTTGGGTGGTGACCCATGTGGGTTGACTTTCCTAGAAGGATTAAGTGTGAACCCCTTTATGACAATCTTTATTTTGTCACCAGCTTTGGGGTATTTTCCTTAGGAGCTAAGTTACAAAGGGGCTTAGCGACTCGGACTCGGGCTCAAGGGCACAAAGTGACGCTTTGTTGGTGCACTTTGCACTTAGCACGTCAGCATCGTCGCATGACGCTCATGCGCGAGTTGCATGCACGGTTGCTGGCTCGGGCGTATGCGGTGAGGTGCTATGTGGCCATGCACTATGCTACCAAGGGCTATGCGTCCAGGGGCTATGCGTCCAGGGTATGGTTACTGGCTCGGGCGCATGCTTCGTGGGGCATGCGGTGAGGTGCTATGTGGCCAGGGGCTATGCTACCAAGGGCTATGTGTCACACCCGATTCCAGATTTAGTATTTTTTGTATTTCAAGAATTTAATATTTTCTGATAATGTATTCCTGCTATATTTCTCAGTGTTGGTTCCTGTCTTTTTATTTATTATATTTTGTTGTTGTTGAGAGAGACAACCCGAGACCAGTAGAATATCCATTGGCATTTCCATAGACCCGGTTTAGGATCTGCATGTAGAATAGACACCTGGTTCAGTTCATTTGATTGAACCATTGGCTAAACCATCTTTCTCTCCTCTTAGTATATATATATGCGTATTTCTCTCTCCTCACTCATTTTCTTATTTCACTCTTCTTGCTTCCTTTTTCTCCTCCCCTTCATGCTCCCTCTAGCCAAACCCTAACCCCAGGGAGAAGTTGTTGTGACTTGGACCGTGAGAGGTAGAGGCTAGGAGCTACCCAAGGCAAGTACATCTTGCTCAATGGTGAAGCCTTAATTTTTGGATTTTTCATATATATGTTGTTTTAAAACTATATTTTATGAAAAATATTCTCTTTAAGTTGCTGATCATATTTAGTTCTTGGATTTTTGGATTTTGATGTATATATTTGCGTAGATCTGAGTTTTAACTTAGGATTTTATATGGGTTCCATAAGTTTTTCCTTGGTTTGATCTATTAAAACTTATTTTTATTTTTTCTAAAACTAGTTGCCCTATTTGATGGAGATTTCCATTTCGAGCATTTTAGCTTTTGAATCGCTTAATTTGGAGTTAAATTAAAGTTTTTATGGCCAAAATAAGTTCTGGACTTATGTTCTCGGACATGTCTGGTAGGGACGATGAATAGTGCCGCTCAGCAGTGCGCCGTGCATGGATTTTCATGCCGCAGAAGTATGTTGCGCATGAAGTTTTATGCCGCAATAATGCACCGCGCATTGATACGTCGCGCATCACTTTTTTGTCGCGCGCAGTGCGCTGCGCATGGAGTTTCATGCCGCAGCAGTGCATCGCGTATGAAGGTTCATACCGCAGCAGTGTGCCATGTGCATCAACCCTTACTGCACGCATCAGTGGCCACGCACATCAATCCTTGCCGCGCCGCACGCCGCGTATGGATTTTCTTTCCGCAGCAGTGCGTTGCGCACATAATTCATGCCGTGCGTAGTGCGCTGTGCGCATGATGACCTAAATGCCTATTTTTATCTATTTAAGCTATTTTATAGCTAAAATCTTCCAAAACTTAAAACATGAAAGTTGTAGATCTTTGTTTTCCCTTTTTAAATCTTTTTGATTTACCTTATTTGGAGTTCATATGTAAGAGTTATCCTCAATTTACTATATTATATTATTTTCTAGTACATAAACTGTTTTAGCCCAGTTGAGTATTGGAGCATAGTTGGATGTTGTGCTTTCCTATATTAACACATGATTTTGATCCAAATCTTTTTGAATCTTGTAAAACTTATTACATTTTTGGCATCGGAAAATCGAATGTGAGTATTGCCCCATGTATCGCATGTCGTGGATACGATAACTCATGAAAAAACTCGTACTCGTACTCGTGACTCATCATTCTAGGAAGTTCTCAAGTGTCTACGACTCGAAAAATTAAAATAATTTAGAAATAATTAAACAAGATAAGATTTACCTAGATTATTGGGAGGGAAGGATATTGCGCTACCGGCTACCCCGATCTCCAAGGGCCCCATACAACATGGAATCACCCTGTTAGGCAAGGGCTCCATGACTGATCAAGTTTACGCGTGCTGCGGCACATTACAAGACAAGTTTATGTTTATAAGACAAGTTTATGATTCACAAGTTTAAGTTTATGTTCACAAGCTTTAGTTTATGCTTACAAGCTCAAATTTTTGTTTATAACAAGTTATGTTGTAGTGATGTTGAATGTGCATTTAAGTTTACTCGACAAGCGTACCCTTGGCCATCCGAGTTAACTGCAGTACCGGTGGTAGCGATATTTTTCAAAGCATGCATTTGTTAGTAACTAGGTTTGTGATAACCCTAGTTAGTTAATTATAGCAAGCCGTAGAGCTATTTGGCCGTTTGATGAATGATGTTACTTTCATTATAGCTCGCTCTTCTAGTTTATTTTCTTTCGGCGCGTGGTTAGGGTGCTAAGTTCTACTCGGGTGAAGGTCTGCAACTCTGGTCCTTATTTGGTTTAAGGGTTATGGTCCCAATCCAGAGTAGTTCCTATGCTCTCTTGTCGCTCGTCGCCTTTCTTTCCTCATAGCACTTGTTATCAGTTCTTCCAGTATTATATTTTGAGACAAGTATATTGGTACCGTACAAGTCTCGGCCTTCATTTATTCTTATATGTCTATTTTCTGCTGTATGTTATGATATGTTTGGCTATCACCTTGAGTTCCTTTGTGGTACTTGTTGCTTGGGGTTCTGACCCCACTGATTTTGTATGACCAAATTATCCCGAGGAGAACCAGGATCCACCGCACTTCCAGCAAGATGGATCACACTCGTAGGACTGCGGCCGAAGCTCGCGAGTAGGTTTTTCTTCCTCCACCCCTCGTAGTGCTATTTTTTATGGTATTTCAGCAAGAGACAATGTTAGCCCCTTATTTTGAGATCACTTCTCTGACTTCGGTCAACATGATGTATATATTAAACCATGGCTGGTATATTTGATCATGTATAATTATACTCTGCTATGGCAGTATTTTGTATTCACTAGCTTCATGATCATGTGTGGTATATAATTTGGGATACCTTTTTTACTTTCATATATGATATACTCTTGTACTTGTATTGCTGGATTGAGATACTATAATTTTTCTGCCATAGAACTGACGTCATTGCATACTAGAGTTCGCCCATATGTCTTCTAGCAACCTTAACACATTGCGGCTTACTTCGATATTCTGCAAGGTGCGATTTGCCATGTCATTCCTTGTATTTATCCAGTATTATGGGAGCAAAATATGACACTATGCGACCTGGGGCTATGCATCCAGGGGCTATGTGTCCAGGCGCTATGCGTTCAGGGCTATGCGGCCAGGCGCTATGCGTTTAGGGGCTATGCGGCCTGGAGCTATGCGACCAAGCGCTATGTGGCCAACGAGTTAGCATGAGCGAGTTGAGTGTGGAGGGGAAATGATCATCTATTGACGACGGATGCGGCGCATAATTATCCGTGCCTTCAGGAACATGCGGCATATGCGGCGCGCGGGTGTCTATGTACAGTAGCAGCAGCTTTCGGGACTTGGCGCTGTTACTCTGTGCAGTGTGACCGGCGACAGCGGGGACGCATGTGGCTCCGGCTACGCATGATGCTCCGGCGACACATGCGGCTACCACTACGCATGCGGCTTGGTGTCTGATCGGTTGGCGCATATGCGACATAGGCTTTCTCAGACTGCATAGGTGTTGATTTTCTCTATATATAGAGGAGCTTCTCTTTTATTTGAGAGGTTGGAAAAAACCGAGAACACCAGTGCATATGCGGCCCAAAGAGCTCCCCTCCCAAATAGTAATTTTTGAGTGATCCGAAGGTGACTTAGAGCATTCCAGAAGTTCTCGTGAGAACTTGGTAGATCTTGGGAGCATATCGTCGTGTAGGGCGAATCTTGCATTGAGCAACGGTGGTTTTAATCACCCCAGTAATGAATTTCTTTCTTTGTATTTCTCTTCTTGTGTCCGTTCTTTGTCATTGTAGCGTCTACGAACGTAAAAAGAAGAACATTTTTTTGTTGTTGTATTTTTATTTTCTTGTTCAGTCAGTTTGTAACATGTTCCTGGTGTTGTGCTTCTTGAGGGTTGCGTGTCACTGTAGATGAACTCTTATGTGAATCTCAGTGCATCAACTTCTCTTCTGGAGATAGTAGAGACGGACTCTTGTGTGAGTCTCTACTTTGTGAACCGTTTCTTCTCTGATCATACAAGGGACTAACATAAAGTTGTATCGTGTATAATATTTTGATATAATATTAACAAAATATTTTATTTTAAAATAATTATAATAAGAGTATCGTGTCCAGATACAACGATACTGACTCGATGCGGATACGCCGGTTCCTATCGTCGACGAAGAAGTGGAGTGGAAGTGGTCACCGACATGGTTCGAGTCGTAGTAGTGCCGTTTGGATGGGTTTTAAAAGAGGGAAGAGAGGAAAAAATGAAGAGAAATAGGGAGAAGATGCAGAGCATGAAGGGAGAGGAGAGATCAGAAAGAAAGAAAGAAAGAAAGAAAGAAACAGAGGTTGAAGAAGAAAATGATGAAAAATATTGGATGGGCGGGTGACGTTTAAACGAAAGAAGAGAAATCAGTTAATTACGAACTAGTCATTTAGTCAAATTATTAAGGATAAAAAGATCAACAAAATATATTTTATTTAGGTTTAATACAACATTCCAGTTAGTTTAATAAGAGCCATTCATAACTTTATATCGATTATTTAGAAGACTTATCTCTACTATTATAAATAAAGTTAGATGCCTTATTTACACTATTTACTATGATAAAAATGATTCAAAATGGCTCAAACAAATTATCTAAACCATGTGTAATATATATGTATATATGGTAAACATGATATGAGTCATAGTGCTCATATTCTTACATGAACCATGCATATGTGGACCAATAGGAATAGACTCCTACGTTCCATGTGTACCCATGTACACTAGTACACTCTATTCCTATTGGTCCACATGTGCGTGACTCATGTAAGAATATGAGCACTATGGTTCATATCCCGTTTATGTCCCCATGGCAGAAGTGGGGGTTCGAATCCTCCGTTGGGAGTTGGCTTGGTAGCTTGGCCACAGACTCCCAATCCGTAGAATATGACACAACATAAATATATATATATATATATATATATATATATATATATATATATATATATATGGGTAAACGGGATATGAGCCATAGGCTCATATTCCTACATGAGTATGCACACGTGGACCAATAGGAATAGATTTCTATATCCCATGTGCACTAATACACTCCATTCCTATTGGTCCACATGTGCATTGGCTCATGTAGGAATATGAGCCTATGGCTCATGTAGAAATATAAGCCTATGGCTCATATCCCTTTTTTCGTATATATATATATATATATATATATATATATATATATATATATATATATATATATATATATATATATATATATATTAAATCTTAACAAACGTGTATGAAGTCCTAAACTTCTAGTATTATCTAAATAATTGATATGTTCGGCCAGAGCATTTTAATGCCCAGAAGAAATCTAAAATGATATATCTTGTTCTAAAGATATATTGAAAACAAAGTGTACAATATATTTTTTGGAAAGATTCAGTGTTCATGATATCATGCATGTATTTTACATTTGGCACCTCGTTAAAACATTGCTCCCCTCGAGGAAAGAGTACCGTAGCAATTTAAGAACAAACGTCTTGATCAAGTTTAAACACAATATCAAAAAAATGTTTTACAAAATCAATATAAACTCCTAGACATAAGAAAACTAATAATGTATTTGCAGTGCAACACCAATGTCTTTGCACTCCAAAATGAGAACCCACATCTGCATAAGGAAACAAACAATAAGAACTTAACCACAATGTATTAACTTAAAAAATACATCTTGAATTCTGAGAAGCAAAATCATCAATGATGTCTGTATATTCAATGTTTTCCGGGTTATCTTTTTCAATGTACATAATTGCTAATTCATTTAGCCTATCTCGAGACATGGTGGTGTGCAAGTAAGATTTCAATAACTTTAATTTAGAGAAACTTCTTCTGCAGAGGCCTAAGTCCCAGGTAAGGTCAACAAAATTCTAAATGCAATCAACACATATGGAAAGATATCCATATTCTTCAAATACTCTAGAATCTAATTGTTATCCATGACTTATCTATATCATATGATTCACTAGGCAAAAAGACTTGTAATATTTGCATCTTTGAATATAAATCAAATCAGAAGTATCATCATTTTTCAAAGCATAATGAAGAATCACTACTACAACTCGAGATCATTAAAATTATTGTCGCTATTAGCATCATCATCACTCAAGTTCATAACTAAAAGTTGAATTTCAGACCAAACATTTGAGTTCATTAACTAGAGATCGCTCAATGGAAGTTGCGTCATTATTTCAGTTGCATAAGAAAACAAACAATAAGAACTCAGCCACGAAGTATTATCTCTAAAAATACATCTTGAATTCTGCGAAGCAAAATCATCAATGATGTCTGCATATTCAATGATTTTCAGCATATCTTTTTTAATACACATAATTCCTAATCCATTTAGCCTACCTTGAGACAAGGTGGTACGCAAGTAAGATTTCAATAACTTTAATTTGGAGAAACTTCTTCCTATAGAGGCCACAGTCACAAGTAAGTTAACAAAATTCTATATGCAATTATCGCAGTTGGAAAGATCCATGGCTAATCTATATCATATGATTCACAGCAAAAATGACTTGTAATATTTGGATCTTTGAATATAAATCCTTTAAATCAAAATCAGAAGTATCACCATTTTTTAAAGTAGGATGAAGATTCACTAGTGCAACTCGAGACCATTAAAATTATTGTCGCTATTAACATCACAATCACTCAAGTTCATCATTAAAAGTCGAATTTCAGTTTATTACCTGGAGATCGTTCAATGAAAGTTGTGTCATCATTTCAGTGAGTATTGTTGTCTTATCTGTAGCTCACACAAATTCAACAATTGTAAAATCCCAATTCCATCCACAAATTCCTAAGTAGATTTCAAAATTCGGAACAAAAGAAGAGAGCATGAAGGAGAAGGGATTGAAAAAAAATAGGAGTTTGAAATTCAATTATAAGCATAAGAAAGAAGGAAGAGAAAATTAAAATTAACAATTTACAAAAACAATTACAATTGACTATCAATTCGTCTTTGGAATCGGATGGGACAAGCTTTCACGGCTGAAAAACGTAATTGTCAAGTTTTTTTCTTTTCTTTTACCAACTCTTTTATTATATACTAGTAAATGCACATGCGTTGAATGTTAAATTTTTTTTTCTAATATTATTGTAAAATAGTTTAAATATTTACATATATTTTAATTATGTTTGTTATAGATACATCTATGCTCTTTATAAAAAGTCTTAAAAGGCTAGCCGTCTAAGCTGTACGTATATCATAATTAAAAATTAATTTTTAACTAATCATTTAACTACATAATATTATATAACTATAGCTAAACAACTCTTCTAGTTCATGTGGTTAAGGTGGGAGGTATTTTCGTTGGTTGGTCTGAAGTTCGATTTTCCATGGCCGTTATTCATTACAAATTTAATTTTTTCAATAATTTTTTTATGTAATATTAATTTTTTTAAATAAATGGTTGAGTATTTACAAACGGCTTAGACGGCTCACTTTTGAGTCGTTTTGAAGCCTCATTATAAGAGTAGAGATTAATACTATATACTATATATTACTACCAATTAAAATTAGGGCCCCTTCGGCTTTTATGCTCCGGACCCATGCCTTGTCTGCCCCTCCCCTTGCTAATTGAAATTATAAAAAATTTACTGTACCGATAATATTTTTATATTAATTAAGTACACCGATAAAAGTTTTAAAAATTTTGAAATTCCGATACATATCGCCATCACAGATGACAAAAAACCAGTATATTATTTTTAAATTAAAACCCTTCCAACAGATGCGCATATTTTTGCCAACTTAGTTGGCAAAAATTCAGCAGGCTGATGTGGCAGAAAAAAAATATTTGTTGAGTTTTCGCCAACCGAGTTGGCAAAAATTCAGCATGCTGGGTTTTTTTGTTTCGGTTTTTTTTGGTTTTTATGTTTTGGGTTTGTTTTTGGGTTTTAAGTTTAGGGTTTGATTTGGTTTTTTTTTTTTCTTTTGGGATAGTTGGGTTTGGTTTTTTTGGTTACTTTTTGTGTTGGTTTTTTTCTGGTCAACTTATCAACTATTTTTTTTTGTAACGTTCATATTTTAATGTTCATATTGTAATGTTAATATTTTGACAACGGCTCTTTTTTTCTCATGTATATAAAAAATTTCATTCTCTATTCATTTCTAACTCAACCCACATATACTTTCAAAAAATTCCTTCTATTCATTTCTCACTCAATAAAAGTTTATCTCTTACTCAACAGAAGCTACTTCAACTCACTCACTGTATTTAGAAGCTCATTCTCTTGTCATGGATCAAAGTCTAACAATACTATGTTCGATTGGAGGCGTGCTAAATGGGTTAGTTTATGAAGGAGGTTTAACTAAATTTTTTTTAATTGATCAAAATATTTCGTTTGATAGTTTACGTAATCAAATTGTTGAGCAATGTTCTATTGATTATGAATTTATATTTGTTCATATTTATTTAACTAATTGTATAAATTTAGTTAGTGAACAAGCATGGAAATTTATTCTAGAAGTTAATGTACAAGCAACGTATATTAATATTTATGTAAGTTCACCTACACCTAGAAATAATATTGTAAGTAGTATACGTGCTTCTAATCAAGTTAATACTGCTCCTAGTTCTTCTCATCAAGTTATTTCATTTACTGAACAAGAACATATAGTAGATGATGCTAATAGTGACGATGAAAACAATGATGATTAATTAAAAATTTAGATGATGAATTTGATGGCAATGTTGATAGTGTTAGCATTTATGGATTAATCATTGATTTTTTTTATAATCGTTCTGAATTTAGATGTTTTATTAGTGATATAGCAATTGCACATAATTTTACTTGTCATGCTACTTTAAATAATGCTAGTGGGATTGTATATAAAAGTAACGATTCAAGTTGTAATTGGAGAGTATACACTAAAGTCGTTGGTAAAGGTGAATGTTTTGTTATTACTACGCTAAAAAACGTACATTCTTGTTTAGGTGGGCTTACAACAGGTTCTCATACATTAGCTACTACTGTATGGGTTAAAAATAAGATTATTGATAAAATTCGAGATAATCAGTCGTATAGTCCATCGCATGTTGTAAATGATATATATATATAGACACGGAATATATATATTAAATATTGTAAAGCTTGGAAAGCTAGAAAACTTGCTCTATCCGAAATAAATTATAGTTATATTGATGCATATAGTAGTCTTGAAGAGTATGGTTTTAGAATTATTGAGACAAATCCAGGTAGCCAATATTTTATACAGACTACATAAGACAATATATTTCAAAGAATTTTTATTTGTTTTAAGGCATGCATTGATGGATTTTTAAGGAAATGTTTACCTGCGATTAGTACTGATGCTACTTTTCTTTCTTTTATATATCAAGGTATTTTATTTATTGTTTGTGCTCATGATTCAAATTATCAATTATATCCAATTGCTTATGATGTTGTTGAGAGTGAAAATACTGATTCTTGGACTTGGTTTTTAAATGGTTTGAGAATATCTTTTAAAAAATATTTTCGTACATGGAATACAATTTCTTTTATATCAGATAAACAGAAAGGATTGATAAGGGCTATGCATGATATCTTTCTAAAATTGCCTTATTTTTTTTGTATTCAACATTTTAAATAAAATTTGAAAAAAATCTTCAGATTTTCATATTTTTAACATAGTTTAGATTATCTTGCTAGATGTTATAATGAAACAGATGCGAACTATTGCTTGAAAAAAATTAAAGCTGAAAACATAGATGCTTACAACTGGCTCGTTGGAGTAGATGGTGAAACTTTGTATTTTTCACACTGGATAATAGCTTATTCTCCTTGTCCCAGATTATGTATTAACACGTCGAATCTTGCTGAATGCTTCAATAATTGGGTTAAAAATTTACGTGATAAACCAATAACGACACTACTTGATGGAATTCGAGCCAAAATTATAACACTTTAGGACAAGAACATGCAAAAAGCTAAAAATCTTCAAACTGATTATTGTCCGAAGATGTTACAAACTATGGCTCTTATCATAAAAGAAAAATACCAGCTGCAAACGTTGAATATAGTTAGATTTGAAATATTAGATTGCAAAACAAATAGAACATATGTTGTAGACTTAGATAAAAAGATATGTTCATGTTTAAAGTGGTATCATACTTTGCTTCCATGTGTACATGCATGTTATGCGTGTAAGTCTAAAAATATTATCATCGAGAGTTTTTATCCAGGTATTTTCTCTAAGGAAGCACTAAAAAGCGTATATGAGCCGCACCTGGAGTCAATTCCAGTCCCTTACAATCTCCAAAGTACATTGGTTAGACGTCAAATTGGAGTACCAAATGTATGACATAAGGCGGAAAGACCAAAGAAGAACCGGATCAAAGCGAATGATCAAGCTTCAAGAGATCTTCGATGTAGTAACTGTAATAGTTTATGACACAATAGAAGAAGATGTACAAACCAACCAAGAGAATAGAGGCATTGTCGTAGATTTTTAAATAGTTTCATTTTATGAGAACAATATGTAATTTTATTGAAATAGAATAAAGTTACATTCAAATAAAGTTGATACTGATATAACAATTTTATCGACCTCTCTTGTCTAATTTTGGATAGTTCGGACGATCAATCTCTCTTAGATTGAGTCGGTCCCTCTTTTCTCGTGTATTCTCTAGGGCCGCATCATCACCACCTCCTTGACTGTCCTCCACTTGAGATGGCATCTGTGCTGATGGAGTTGTCAAAATATGCGTATAACTGGTAACTCCGGGGGCGAATAAGCTATCCCACTGAGAATCTCCCTCGTGAGCCCACTTAGTAGTGCCCGCACCGGCTGGCGTCTGAGAAGTTTTCTAGTCATCCCAGTGAGAAGTGCCTTCGCCAGCCGGCTAAAAAATGCCCTCGCCAGCCTGGTGATGAGGGACATCGTCATCTTGCAGTGGCAGACTTTCATCCTGATACCAAACAGAGGTATACTTCCTAGGGGATGTGCTTGTCGTTGTGCAACAAGACCATGAGGATAATCTCCTGGAATAAGTAATTTAGGGTTCGGAGGAACCGGTCCTCGTTGTATAGCAGCCAAAAATTTGTCAACCACTGTACGCAACGGGTCACTCATTGGATGATTTTGGTATGCGGTGTCACACCCCAGTCCTAAAATACCGAAGGACTAGCCACGTGGCAATGGCCAACAGCACACACCAATGGACAAACCCAATTTAATGGACCCATTAGAGTGTACTTAAGCTGTAAAACAACAGTAAATAGGTCTACGATACAATGTCACAGTCTAATTCTAATCTCATCCACAGAAAGTAATCACAGATCAATGCCAGAATAATCAAAATAAAATATAATCTAACAAGTCTCAATAAAAAGTGTCTCGGGGAACAACCCGAGAATAAGTTTGATACATCAATTCAATAGAAAGGAAATAAAGTAACTAAAAACAGAAATAACTGAGTATATAAAGCCAATACTCAGGAGAAATCCTCTGACACGACCTCGTCCTCGGGTTCTTGTACTGCTCCAATGTATGCTCCTGTCCCGTATACATCGGGATAGATCTCCTCGGCTATACCTGGGGACACAATCCGGATCCAGGTCCTCAGGGGACATAGCAAGGTACAAGAATAACTCAAGCCAAAATAAATGCAGTACAATAATAAATAAATCAATAGGGTAAACTATGTAACCAGCTATGTGATATGCAAGTGAGAGCATTAATCATACTCAGGCTGAGACTACTATAGGCTCTGTGTCGGAAAAACCCATAGCAGCATTTTCTCGAAGGGCCAGTACATGTGCCAAAGCTCTGTGTCAGAGTCTAAGGCACCTCCAGATAACTATATATATATATATATATATATATATATATATATATATAATATAATCAGCCTTTCGTATGGTAAGTCTCTTCCCACCCAATGTAATCACACGTCTTATGTCCACGATGTCTCATGTCTATGTCACGCCAGATCATGACCTCTAACTGGTGCAGCGAGTCATAATGATAGCTAAGCATATGCAATAAAGTCCATGTCACGCATCCTGTACCCTATACAGAATCACCATGAACAACTCAGGAAGGTTCTGTTACATCAATAGTGTCAAGTGTCCTGAGGTATGACGTACTTGATAATGCAAGCACGAAGATATATATAGTGTCGTGATATCAATCTCTAGTGACGTTACACGACTCCGCGTACGGCGTCGACACCCGAATGTTATTCAGACGCTAAGCAATGTCACACGATCCTAGGTTGAACATTTATATCAAGAGTATATTTATATGTACAAAGAACTCAAACAAATACTGTAACAGGAATCACTGCGAGTTGGCAAGGTACACTTGCCTGGTGTTTGGTTTCCAACTGCTGCTCTGGTATTCGTGAAATCTTCAAGAACGTCTTCGGATGATGAAACAAACATTACCATCATGCTCAGAAGATATCAAATAGCTAGAATTGCCTGTCCATAAGTCCAATTTGGACACAGGGGCAAAATTGGTCGTTTCTAGTCAAAGTAGGGTCCACATGTGGCCCACTTCGTACCGAAAAATGTGCCAGAGACAATGTTCTCCAAATTCGTCAAACTTAGTGACTACAAGTCCAGAATGATGATACGAACCCAACGGAATGTCCAGAACTGGATTCTGATGAGCCGATCACAAAATTGCCCGTCAAGTGGAGCCGTGGGGCCCACGATAAGGAATTTTGTCAACGTTCTCAGAATCAAACCAAACTTGGGTCACAGGACCAGAAAAATGCTACGAGTCCGATGGCGCAAGTTTTGTTTCGAAATGACGAGCACACACGAAGTTACAACGAGTTTCAGAACAGGGCCGATATGCGGCGTTGTCGACTGATACACGTTGATTCCGGTGTGCACGCACATCCAAATCAACTTTCATGAAATATCACACATCCGTATTAACGGCACGCACCTTTTGGTGAAGTTCACACACGACCAAGTCGCCTCGTTTAGCAGGGCGCACCCAGTTACGGGAGAATCAGGGTTTTAATTAACCAAGTTTTTGGCCATTTTCACCCGCGAATAATATGCAAATTACAGCTAAATAAAATAAACTAAAAATAGGGTTTAAAACCTGGTCATATGGTCTAAATTACTATTTAAGTGGAATTTGAAAACAGTTAATAGGTTGCACGCAAAACGGTCGTGAACTTGGGAGTTCGGGACGAATTTTTGAATTTTCAGAAGGGGATTTTTCCTGATTTTGCGTCACGATTTACGACCGACACCGGACGTGATACCCCGAACGAGTTGCACGGGGTTTCGAGAGAGTCACGCGGTCTACGCGCAGGATTCGACAGAATGGAAAATGGGTCAATACACAGGGAGTTACGAGACTGGGAAGACAGGTACCTCGCAGGTCGTTAATTGGGAGGCGCGACGACTACGGGGTGGCGGAGCTCGCCGGCAGTGGAGCTGCGGTGGAGCTGCGGTGGAGGCGGGTTGTTGCGCTGCGGCTTCTGGCGGTGTCGACGTCGTCGGTAGGGGAGCTCGGCGGAGACGTCGCCGGGTCTGGGTCGCGGTGGAGGCGGAGACCGGAGCGGCGGGGAAGGGGGTTTGGCGGTGGTGGCTGCGGTGGGCTTCGGCTGGGGTTTAAATAAGGAAGGGGAGAGGGAGAGGCGGGGGTCGTGGGCGGGTCGTGGCCGCGGAGCAGGGGCGGGCCGTCGGTGGAGACGGGGGTCGTGGCCGGGAAATGCGGGGCGGGGCGCTGAGGGGTTCGTGGGAGAGAGAGGGGAGCGAGTGTAGGGTTTGTGAAAATGGGTCGGGTCGGGTTCGGGTCGGGTCGGGTCCGATCCGATCCGACCCGTTAGGTCTTGGGTCAGTTCAGTAGGGTTTAGGCCGGTCCGGTTCGGTTCAATCTGGTTTGAGCCCGGTTCAACCTGGTTTAATTAAAACGAGAATTTCTAGCTATTTAAAATAGTTTTTGAGCCCAATAAATTCCAAAAATTTACACAACATCCAATAATTAATAATACACCCAAAAATATAATTTTGTAATATTATAATACTTAATTTAATCCATAAAAATAGTAATCCCTGAAGGACATTTTTAATAATTAATTAAAAATTATCGAAAATTTCAGAAAATTTATTTTTTAATTTTTTTTTAAAAAACAGGGTGTTACATGCGGTATTTAAATTTGGAAGCTGAAATATTAAGTAGAATTCAATATAGGACATAAATAAGTACTACGGAGATAGACATTTTCATATAAAAATAACGTACCAACCCTTCTACATAATCATAATAGCCACGAAGACTATAATCATCTATGGCTCGATGTTGGAATCAAAATTTCTTATAGTGGTGGGCTATGTTGCTGATAAGAGGAGCTCCCCACCAAGATCTATATGCATTATCACCGCCTGCTGCACCATTACAAATTATGAGCATATAATTTCTTATAATTTTTGAAGTAAAATTTGTTAAACTTTTGAAATAACTTACCATCATGAATAGAGGACATCATTTAAGACAAATGTGCCACATTATGTGTCTCAAATCTAGAATTCCACCCAGGAATCAATCTTCGTGCTCTGACAATTGCATTTCCTCTACCACGATTGAAACATGGTGGCTCATTAGGAATGTGTTGTATCATCCAGAACTGTCGCATAACACGATCAGCTGGATAATACATGATGTGATCGTGGAATATTATAAAAAATCTATGTAGACTCAATCCAAAGGTTGTTGTTTGTATCTCAAGAGGATTCTGCCCAAGTCGGTACGGTAAAAAAATTACCTATTTCATGTCAATCCAAAAATTATAAGATAATAGACATATTGACTGTATGAAATAAAATATATAAGATAATAATTTTTTTTACCTCGTCAAACCTTAAGTAAATCGAATTGGCCCCGATATACTGTGATATTCTTGTGAGCACATCGAGCTGGATCTGTTGCAGCCGTCATCCAGCGTAAAGCTGATGGGAAACCAGCATCGGTATCAATACGGGGGACATGCCTACCGATACAGAAGTGCTCGAAGGACCAAACCTAGAAAAATTATATCATATAAGTGTACATATTTCTTTAGTAAATGAAATTATATGAAAATTTTATACCTGTATTAATGTCATACATCCACTCAAATTTTTCTTTCTTTTATCCACTGAAGTAAAATGCACAAAAGTTGACATGAAGTTGTACATATATGCCAACATAGATGCTCCCCATGCATGACGGGTATGTTCTTCCAGATTTTCCAGAAAAGGTAAAAAACGTAAATTTGCCCTAAATCCAGAGTTTGGAAACAAAATTCCGTTGATTAGACCTAGTAAGTAGGCCCTGGTGCAAGCAGTAACCTGAACAGATAATAAAAAATGATATCAGTTAAACTAAATAAAAAATATATTATATAAATAATAACATTAAATGTTATACTTACTCGATTCGCATCCACTAAGATTTCTTCCTCACTAATACGATCTAGGTGCATAAAGTTGTGACGGAGCCACGAAAGCGTAACGAAACGTTTACCATATATGGTAGGCGGCTCCACGCTTAAGTACTTCCTAATCACAGTTTCGCCGAAAAATGACTCATCATCATCAAATATTATAGGTTCACCCGTAATAGGTAATCCTAAGATATTTGTCACATCTACTAGCAAAATGGTCATTTTTCCGAATGGTAACTGAAATATATTTCTTCCGGGCCACCACCGCTCAACTAAACTGAAGATGACGTTGAAAATGTATCTGATCAATATAGTTAAAACCAAATACGTTCACCAAACCATATTGTTCTTCAATCAACATCCAGTACCCAACGTCGTCCTCATAACACCATGAGACATGCTCTCGTACTCGAAACGTATTAGGATAATTATATTGCTATATATGAGATATATAAACGTTATTATTATTAGACATGTAAAAAAATATAAATTATATTGACTAAAATAATTCAATTTTAATATACCTGTCCTGAAAATACTAAACTAGAAATGTGCGTATTACGTTGCTGGATAATCATATCAGTGGTAGGTCCTCCCGGAATACGTCCATCGTTTTTGGTATCCATCTGTAAAATGTTAGTTAGGATTTAGATTCGAAAAATATTAAGATTAGGGTTAAGATTTCTGCTAAAGTTAGGGTAATGGTTAAAATGGTTAGTATTAGTAATGGTATTATGGTTAAAACGGTTAGTATTAGTATTAGGGTTAGGATTAGAAAAATGGTAGGGTTAGGATTATAGTTAAGGTTATTTTTTCATAAATTTTTCGGTTTGGCTAAACTTAGGATTATGGTTAAAATAGTTAGTGATAGTAATGATATTAGGATTAGAAAAAAGTTTATGGTTAGGGTTAGAGTTAGGTTAACAATGAATTTGGTAAATGTAAGATGTGTAACACATTAACTAGTAACACTAATACTAACACTAACTACATAGTAACACATACCCGAATATATTTCTCCTGTTATTACATAAACTACAATTAACTAATTTTAAATATTTCTACTCTCTAAAAAAATTTCTGGAACTACAATTAGTGGTATAATCATAACTAACATTAACTACAATTAATGGTGTATAATCATAAATATGCTTCTTCTTTTTTTTGTTAAAATAAGGTTATATTCATAACTGACATTAATCATAACTAACATTAACTATAATTAATAATATAATCTAAGAAGGTTAGAACATAAATATGTTTTTTTAAGGCAGAAAATAAATATACTTATTATTCTTTTAGATGTGTCAAATGCATATAAAATTGTGAATCAAACTAACTAAATGGATAGATGTGTCTGCTCGGCTCCAAAGTGAATCAAATCTCATATTCTTCATTTTGTTCTACTTGTAAGATTTTGTTAATTTGTATACATGTAGAAACAGTTACAATTATAATTATGACTACTTAAAAAAATAAATAAACAAATATATTACAAAATAAACCTCTCGACTCTACTTCTACTCCACTCCACTACGATAGTATCCCACTCTCTTGTGCAGTGGGTTCACTACTTCCCCCCTCCCTCCCTCCTTATAGAAACCCCACACCAACCAACACCCACCCTATTAAACCACCCACCCGGTCAAACCATTTAACTTTGTTAACGCCCACCCCCCCCCCCCCCCCCCCCCATTAATAAACCGTGTCACCCAGCCCATTAATAAACCGAACACCCAGCCCCATTAATAAACCGGGAACCGAACCGTCAGATTTTCGCCAACATGGCCAACTCAGTTGGCAAAATCTGAACAAATAATTTTTTTTATGCCACGTTAGCCTGCTGGATTTTCGCCAACTCGATTGACGAAAACTCAACAAATATTTTTTTTTACTGCCATGTCAGCCAGTTTCAATTTAAAAATAATATACTGATTTTTCGCCATCTGTGATGACGATATGTATCAGAATTTTAAAATTTTTAAAACTTTTATCGATGTAGTTAATTAATATAAAAATATGATCGGTACAGTAAATTTTCTGTTGAAATTATCCAACTAAAAATATATCCACAGTCCTAAAAACATATCAAAAATATATAACAAATCCTATTAAAATATATTCAACTATATTTTTATTTATTTATTTGTCCTTTTAAGCTGGTTATGAACTAAGTTCCCAAGGGAAAATTCAAACCATGCTCATTTCCATGGGAGCCTCTCATTATAACCAATAGACCACGACCCTACGGACATATTTAAATTATTATTAATATTTCTTGGTTCCGATCATATTGTCTAAAAGCAATAATTTTTTGACAAAATTACTTGCGTAAAGAATACGCGCAACACATGTGCATGTGACTATTTAGTAATAAATAAAGTGGAAAGTATTTTATTAAAAATTAATGTTATAGAAAGCGCTAGACAACTTAGGACGTCTAACGCCCAGCTGGCTAAGTGGCCGCCTAGACGAATTTATGCAAAAATAAAACGTTACCGTTAGAAAAAGATTACATTATTCTAGTTCATTGGAAGTGATATGACGAGGGATCAAGTTCTCCGCTATTAAGCATTTCTGAATATTTTCGAAATAGTAGCCATTTGATTTGTCTTTTTTAACCGTACATATTAGATCTTTAAACTATCCAATTTCTCACGAGATTTTGATAACTAATTAGCAATAAATAAAGTGGAAAGTATTTTATTAAAATTTAATGTTATAGAAAGCGCTAGACAACTTAGGACGTCTAATGCCTAGATGGCTAAGTGGCCGCCTAGATGAATTTATGCAAAATAAAACGTTACCGTTAGAAAAAAAATTAGATTATTCTAGTTCATTGGAAGTGATATGAGTAGGGATCAAGTTTTCCGATCTTAAGCATCTTCGAATATTTTCGAAATAGTAGCCATTTAATGTCTTTTTTAACCGTACATTTTAGATCTTTAAACTACCCAATTTTTCACGAGATTTTGAACTAAAATGTACTGTCAAAAAGACAAATTCAATGACTGCTATTTCTAGAACATTCGAGAATATATATATATATATATATATATATATATATATATAAGAATTTAGTATTAATTGTATATAACATGGTTGCATAGAGGATGGGATCCCAGTGTGATTGGCACCTAACAGTAGAATCAATGGAGCGCCAATGTGACTGGCGCTAAACTAGGGCTATGAGCTAGTGTAACTGGCATCAAACTAGTGCATGATTGCATGGCCATGCAACAACATGCACTAGTTTGACCCCAGCTACACTGGCATCCCACAGTTTGGCATCAGTCACACTGGCGTCCCATTGGTTCCATTATTTGGCGTCACACTGACGTTCCATCCTCCTCCATACAAATATGTAAAACATGTCATGTTCTATACAATTAACACTAAATTCTTACCCCCAAATAAAATTTGAAATATATATATATATATATATATATATATATATAAACAAGAATGGGTGGGGGTGGGGGGGGGGGGGGGGGGGGAGGGGGGTGTGAGGGTTTCTCGGGGGGTGGTTGCAAGTCCTCCTCCTGTCCAGGATGGCTGGATGTCGTTGCCACGATTCCGGACGGACCCATATACATATATATATATATATATATATATATATATATATATATATATATAAAAACAAGGTTTACATTATTAAAAAAAAATCTTTAACAAACACTCAAATAGTCCAAAGACTACAATGACAAATATTAAACAAATAAATTTATAATTATAATTCATCAAAAATAATATACTAAAAAATAAAGATCAGATCAATATGAATATTTTTTTACCTATGCCAAAAACTAACCAAGAAATAAAAAAATAATGCCAAAAGATAATTGTGGAATAAGAGATTGACAAAATAAAACATACCAAAAGCTATGTGACACTTTCTTATTTTTCTGACATAATGTCACTTAAGTCACCTTTTTTTTTCCCCTCCAAATAATGTCACACACCACCTAAAAAGTACAATATATTCAAAAATTTGACAATGGGTAGCCATACAACGTCTTAGGCACCGCTTTTTAAAACATTTTAGAACAATTTTAGAAATATGCAAGAATTGGAAGATTTTATTAAAAAAACACATGATTTGGGAACTTATATATATGAAAAAAAAAAAAACCTCCCTTCTATATTAATAGACTCGATTTACCCAAAAGCATGTACCAGCCTACGCGTGCAAGCACACAGACACACAAGCCAACAAAACAGATTACCACCACCAGTAGAAATTATTAATGGACGGACTCGCTCCAAGAGAAATTATGAATGCAAGCATATAATCAAACAGTTGTCACAAAAAGTTGAAACCGCTCTTTTCAACAGTGAAGAAAAAAAAAAAACTTCAGGCCATCTAGCTCGATCTTGCCTGAATTATCACTTCTGATCATCTAGATCAAAGCTTGAGCTACAAATATGTTACTGTACCAATACAATGATTGCAATCAAACGACGTCATTATGAGAATTTTTAAAGTTCTATGACATTTTTTTTCTAGTAAAATAATTCGGTGGAACTAATTTATTTTTCACATATTTTTTACTTGCAATCAAACACAGCCTTAGAGCTTTTCCCCTTCTCCACTCAGCTTACAACCACATTCTGAGCTTTATGAGTTATGCTTGAAGTCCCCATCTTAGACGTCAAATATCATACAACGTTAAAGAGGCTTCATACCTCCAGCTTCTACATGGCATCACTGGACAGCAGGTTCTGGGACTCGATCTGTCGGGCATTGCTCAGCTGATCGACCACGTCACCTCGTTCAAACACAGCTGCTGCTCCCATTCCCGAGCCTACCGGTCATTCATTTAATACAAGTTAATTAGTCATGATAATAAAGTCAAAATTCACACGACGAAGAACCCCACCTATGCACATAGATATAACTCCAAATCGACAGTCTTTGCCTCTTCGTGACATTTCATTCAACAGAGTGCTGACACAGCGGGCACCTACAAGGTTAAACAAGACAGTTAAAACTTCAGCTTGAGCGCGAGAATCTGTGTCAAGGAAAACCCAAGAGGTACCATCATTTTCCGTTGGAGCAAGGAGATTAAATCGAAAATGAAAATATAAACACATGCCGAACATTGAAAAAAAGAAGGGAACAATCTCGGTTGTCAGCTAAACAACTCAAGTAAGATTGAATGTAGTGTCAAAATGTGGTAACCTAATCTCGCAACTATTCATTTGTGTTCAATTTAAATGGTATAAAACTTCTCTTGGAATAAGCCGAAACTTCTTTTGGAATAAGCCAGGAGACTAATGTTAAAAGTTTGATTTTTCATGCAGAAGACGATATCTACATCTACTTGTTAGCAGATCCTTAATAAACAAAGAACACCATCAAAATTCAATTTAGTGATACTGCAATAGCAATTTAATAAGCCAACCATACATATTGGAGAAAGACTTGAAACAGCCATCTAAAAGGCAATAGAATTATAGTACTTCCCAATTAGCACCACTAAACAACATTTGTTCAAGGATTCTCAATGACAGTGCTAATATAGCACTACGATGCTTGGGTAGTTCAATGAACGTCTCTTACCCGTGACAGACAATTAAATTGGCAAATACGTGTCGGGTAAACTTTATTATCTATTCTACAAATAAAAAGTAACTTACTTATCCAACGGATGTCACCCATGTGTTACTTGGAGATTGTCCCCCGGACATTCAAAGGAGAGGCCATATAAAATGATGCTTGAACTAGATGAAAAATGATGCATAAATGATATGGTGGGAAATTTGCTCTCTCCTCCAACATCTCTCTTCAAATATTCAATCCCTTTCCCTCCCCCCCTGTTGCTTCTCTGGCTGCATCCCATCCCTATATACATTTCAAGTCTTTTTTTTTCAATATTAATCATCTCGATCTTCTATTTTTCTACTGTGGTCATTTAGTAAAATATACCAAATTACTATATACTAGTATATACGCACGTGCGTTGCACGTATTCCATATTACTTGAAAAAATAATAGTTTATTAAAAGAGCAAACGATAATTTCTTAATTTTATTATAGGTGGAAATATAATAGGCAGGAGCATGAAAGTTGGGAGAAATTAAATGATGGGAATATGAAAGGTTTCTCTTATCTCTTGGGTTCATGTGCCTACTTTGCATGCATTCTTTATTAACTTTTGTTTTATTCTCCAAACTACCTACTTTGCATACATGCATATCTTTGTTTTATTAACTATCATTTTCCAAGTTGCCTCATACATGCATACATACATTTAATACGCATTTAATTACTGTTTTTAATTACTTAGATATCCTTATCAACATTAATACATATTGAAATTTAATGAAGGGTATTTTTGGAATAAAAAAATTTCACGGTGAAGCCTAGTTTTGGCATTATATAGTAGAATATATATATATATATATATATATATATATATATATATATAACCATATTTCCACCAACTTGTCTCCTAACTTTCTAAAATTGTTACATCGACTTGTCCGCATTGCAGCGGGCGGCCCTGGCCCAGGGTAGGCTTGGCCGACAACCCAGGACCCAAAGACTAAAGTGGCACCAACACTGCTCTATCTAAAATAGAACAAGTTTGTATCATGGGCCAGCCTTAATACATAAAATATATATATATATATATATATATATATATATATATATATATATAACCATATTTCCACCAAGTTGTCTCCTAACTTTCTAAAATTGGTCACATCGACTTGTCTGCATTGTAGGGGCGGTCCTAGTCCAGGCCCAATGACTAAAGGGGCACCAACATTGTTCTATTTGGGCCACCCTTAACACAACACAGTTGTGGTGTAGTGGTTGTCATGTTAGAATTGCATACTAGAGGTCCTTAGTTTAATTCTTGGTGGCAACAATATTTTTTTAATTTACTTTTATTTTAGTTTCTTAATTTATTTAACATTATGTATAGGGCCCCATTTTGGAAGTTCGCCTCGGTCCCCCATGAGCTCAGGGCCTGCCCTACCGTTAATATTATCACCATGTGTCGTTAATACTATCACCATGTCAAATCCCTTTATTTCAAAGTCTACCAAAATATTTATAATATTAATAACCTCAATTATTAAGTTATGTTCTTGTTAAACATAAGTAAAATATACTAAACTATCATATATATATCCCACAATTAATTGGAAGGTATAATCCGCTTTCTAATGGAATCGAATCCACCCAGCCATCATGTGTTATGTCTCCACGGGCTAGCCACTAGAGTTAGGAAGCTTTTGTATATATATATATATATATATATATATATATATATATATACCAATTTGTCATGTCCCAATCTTCCGCAAGTTCGATCATCCTCGCTGGACGTAATATCACAACGCCAACGCTCCCGCAGGACAATTGTTCTCATCGGGACGTGATGTCGTACGAGCCTGGAGTTGCGCTCGCACAAGACAATAACGTCAAACGTTGTGGTTATCATCGAAACAACCAAGTTGCTACGGAAGAAAAGTAATGTTACAAACAAGAACACATCAGAGTATACGAAGCGAAGCTCTTTATTGAATAATGAATTGGTTACAAGGCTCCCAACAGCCAAAAATGAGATTAAAAAATATATAATATATATATACGTCTTCTCGATATTGTTTTCTACTAATTAACTATCCCTACCCAAAAGGAGGAAGAAAAAAGTGGTGTCTCAGAAGTTTAACAAGAGAAAAAACAAGGTTAAGTTGTAAAGTAGAAAAAAAAATAGTTCTCAATAAATTTATCATCATATAAGCATACACTTCAAGAACAATACATCACAGTTCTTCAATGTAGCATTTCAATGAAACAATTATATGCTCAAGGTTCGTAGTATCAGTATCGGAATCGGTATCGGCCCCTTCCTATGAGTATCGAGATCGGCGGTTCGGATTGCGGCATTAGATTTTTTTGATATCGGAAAGCAAATAATTATTAATAAATTATTAGTAATTTAGAAAAAATATTTTATACATTTAGGCATAATTTTAAGTATTTTCTATGTCGTCTTTTAGTAGTTTGGAAATTGAATAAAAAAAATAACTCATCCTTGTTGATTGGTTTACCTAAAATAAATAAGTTTTCTTTATTTACATGCTTTTATAATCTTACTATGCTTTTATATCCTTGCTGATTGTTTTTTTTTGTTCGAAATTTTCTACCGAATTGATTGGAAAAGAGATCCGCAATGTAGGTATCGGTATATCAGTCGCGGTCCCGGTCGGGTATCGGATCGGGACATGCCAAACCGTATCGATATCGGCTAATACTGCAACTATGAATATGTTGATATAATTTTCAACATTTTATACAAAACTTCTTCTCATTTGACATAATTAAAAAAATGAAGTCTATTAGATCTAGGTTTGCCTTAATTTGTTAGTTGTCCTGTCTCACATATTCGTTTATGAAATTATTGTTACAGAACCAAATTTGATTGTCTAACGCCAAAGAACTGAACATATAAAGGAACACTAAAAGAAAAAAAAAAGACTGGGCTAACAGAGTACTAGAAACTAAGAGGGAAAAACCACACTGGTATTGTGGTTTTCTAAATATTTGGAAAATGGAAATACTCTTACCTGTTGCGCCCAATGGATGACCAAGGGCGATAGCACCTCCATTTACGTTTACTTTTGCAGTATCTAGCCCGAGCTTCTTGGAACAGTACACAAATTGGGAGGCAAAGGCCTACACAAATAGGAAACGAACTGTTGTCAGTTGTGTTTACATGAGGGGCGTGGAAGTGATTAACATCATCTCCTTAGCATTTACCTCATTTATTTCGAAAAGATCAATATCATCAATTTCAAGACCAGCAGATTTCACTGCAGGAGGTATCGCAGCGGCAGGACCCACGCCCATCACAGCAGGATCAACTCCTACTGCCACAAAGCTCCTATACAGTTTGAAAAAACACGTTTAGAGAACAGAAAGTAGTATAGTTCTGTCCTGAATAGACCAGAACCAGTGTGCAATTGAGGGAGAATTGATACTAAGTGATTCAAGGGTTTGCTGGTTAGGGTGTCATAATTGAATGCTTCTCTATCCATTCTCTATCCATGTTCATTGAATGCAGCTTGGAATCACAACATGGTGTGGGTGTGGAGAGACTGCAAATAGGCCTAGAATATATCAGTAGGTCTTCACAGATTTTCTTCTATACTTCATGATTTCTTCAAGCTTCTCGAATACGCTCACTAACTAAGAATGCTGATCAGAACAGCTGAAGATGGTCAGAAGAATAAGATCGATTCAAAGTCGAAGTATCAAGAGCTTAATGTTATTATCATAGTCAAGACCTCCAAAAGAGCTACTGGAGTTATCTGGGTGGTTGCTAAATCATTGTGAAATGCTCTAGCGCTTCTTTAGTGCTACTAGAGACGTGACTCGTGTAGCACCAAGCTTTAAAAAAGCGGCCGCCTCGCCACCTTAGGCGGCCAAGCTTAATGTTATTATCATAGTCAAGACCACCAAAAGAGCTACTGGAGTTATCTGGGCGGTTGCTAAATCATTGTGAAATTCTAGAGACGTGACTCATGTAGCGCCAATCTTTTAAAAAGCGGCTGCCTCGCCACCTTAGGCGGCTGAGCTTAATGTTATTATCACAGTCAAGACCCCAAAAAGAGCTACTGGAGTTATCTGGGTGGTTGCTAAATCATTGTGGATTGTGGTAGGCTGTAGCGCTTCTTTATGCTACTAGAGATGTGACTTATGTAGCGCCAAGCTTTTAAAAAGTGGCTGCCACGTTGCCTTAGGCGGCCGAGGTTAATGTTATTATCATAGTCGAAACCACCAAAAGAGTCAGATTTATCTGGATGGTTGCTAAATCATTGTGGAAGGCTATACCGCCGCTTTTTTATGCTACTGGAGATGTGACTCATGTAGCACCAAGCTTTTAAAAAGCAGCCGCATCGCCGCCTTAGGCGGTCACCTAGAAGCTGAAGATGGTCACAAGAATAAGTCGAAGTATCAAGAGCTTAATGTTATTATCATAGTCAAGACCCCCCAAAAGAGCTATTGGAGTTATCGGGGTGGTTGCTAAATCATTGTGGAAGACTACAGCGCTTTTTTATGCTCTACTAAAGATGTGACTCATATAGTGCCAAGATTTTAAAAAGCGGCTTCCTCACCGCCTTAGGCGGAGAGGCTAGATGCCTACTTGTGCCTAGGCAACAAGGCTTTGGGTGGGTTGGTCATGAGGCGCCAGCCTAAATTCCCGTCTCTGTCCGCCTCAACTTTCTAGCATATTGATTTTAAAATTTAAACAATCCACTTATTAGAAAAAAAGATTCCGGTCAAAAGTCCATGTCCAAGTGAAATGAAACACGAATAAAATGAGTACGAAATAATCCTACTTTCCCAAATTTGAAACTCTATAGCGAAGAGAAAGATCCTCTTATGAGTTATGTTTTCCATAGTTTGAGACTCACACGAAAAGAAAGTAAGATATTCCTTCTCTTTGCCCTAATTTTAGACAATTATTGTATACTTGGGGCCTCAGTTCGGGATATCGATCATATCACCTGTATACTGGCCAATATACCATTTCCATGTCCCATATTGGTAGTGTCCAGATCAAACAGGCCGATATGTCGACAAATCGACTGATATATCGACCAAACTAGCTTGATGATATGCTGGCCTATCTAAGTATGGGTTTGGACGATTCGATTTTAATCCAATTCCAAACAAGAACTATATATATATATATATATATATATATATATATATATTATTTTTGTTTCAATATATGCTTAGTGTGACTTAGAAAGTTAGAATATGTTTGTGTAGATAGTCTTATTTTAAATTAAATTAAAGACCAATTCTATTATATTTATATTTACACTCCAAAATTTTCTTCATATATGCCATCTATGAAATGTATTATTATCTCATACCACCATAAGGTCATATCTTGATATGTCTGGTATATTGATTGGTACCCGATTTTCAATATGGAACCACCCAACCAACATGGATCTGATATCTGAAATCGGAACCTTGCTTGGGGAATCAGAATTTTATAGTAACTACATATTTGTCATAACCTACCTACTACAGAACCCAAACCAACCCAAACCTTTTGTCTTGAGGCCCCTGCCTTGCCTCCTTGAGGCCCAGCCTAGGCCTCCTGGGGCTTTGCCACTTCGCCTTAACCTTAATAAATATTTCCAGAGTGTTCAAGTCATTGCAATTTTAACCAAAATCATGAACCAAGCTCATATTAATAATTGCTTATGATAACATTGAGTGCTTTTTATTTCAAGACCTTAATGAAGTGCTTTCAACGAGGTCTGTATGACCTCTCGTTTTCTGTCACCAAAAAATGATAAAATAATGCAGCTAACAATAAACCAGACCAAATGTAATACGAGAAATGACAAGTATGGTTTGCCTAGATGAAAGATATACTAGCTAACCATAGAATCTTAAATAGAGATGGATCCACGTGTCGTGAGCAACAAAAAATTGTAGCTTAGTAAATGCTATGAGAACTTTGCTAGGTAGCACAACTGTTATGAAGAGCACTTTTTAGACTAAACGGTGGGAATAAAATCCCCCCACATTTCACTCATGATAATTAACAAAACAAAGACCCAATTGCTACGAAGAGCTTAGTGTAACTGAAAATTTTGTATCGAGGGAAAAAAAAAACCTGAACACTCCAAGTACCGGTAGCCCTTTCCGCATTGCTACATCTCTCCTCATGAGCAGTACTGCGCCAGCACCATCACTCACTTGACTTGCATTACCTACAAATAAGGGTGGCAGAATAAACACTCATGAAGACTAACAATTTTAACTGCAGTACTAACAAAAAGGAACAGCTTTATCTAAACTGCACAGAAAATAAGTGCTGTAATACCAGCAGTTGTACTTCCATCCTTCTTAAATACTGGTCTAAGCTTGCCTAAGCTTGCCAGAGACGTCTCTGGCCGAATTCCATCATCCACAGAGATTGTGACTTGCTTTTCTTCACCGGTTTTTGGGTCGACAATCTGCAAAAAGAATACTATATCATGAAGAAAGAAGAAATTGAAACAAAATATTCTGCACTCAACTCATAACATTAAATATAATAAAAACTTCCATCTATTTGAACTCTTATCTTCCAAGGAACTAATAGAAAGTATAAGAAGTTCAGAATTAATTGGCCTTTCTTTTAAAACCTTTCTTAGTCAGTTGAACCATTTGGCGATTAGTTGAAACTTGAAATTTAAGCAGTAGCCAGCATTGCATAATTTGGTGTCACTCCTTTGCGCTCTTTAGCTTGTGTCATAGAGATGATCACTTTTCCCTACGCCAAATTATGTCATATACCCTCTTCCCTGGACTCCTTTTTACTCTTGGGGAACTTAGAGATTTCTCCTTGGTAGCATGAGCTTAAAAACTTCATGACCAGAAAGATAGGTCTACCTACCCACTCTAGCAAGGCACCCTCTTGCTCATAACTGTATTGACTAGAATTTTGGTTACTGTAGAGAGGTCACCGTCAGGTTGACTTGCTGTCACAAATACTGTCAAATTCATTTATGCAACTTTCTCACACTCCATAGTTGAACTCGATATGATGGGAGGAGCCTTGGATGACGATGATAGTGAATATGAGCCAACAATTGGCAAATATTACATGGTTGCTTCCCTTCTGTAGTAGTCTACAAAATTTACATAGTTTCTATTCTATGTACAATATATCTCCACATATTACTTAGAAATTTAATTATGCATGGTATTAGAATTTCACCTTTGTAGTAACAGGAACAATTTCATCTTTAAATTTGCCGGCAGCAGTTGCAGCAGCTGCCTTCCTATGAGATTCAACCTGAACACAAACAATCTTGCTTAAACACAAAAAGCGTGTTTGCAAAGACAGGAACCAAAAAGATCTAATCCAGATAACTCACAGCAGCTTGATCTTGCTCCTGTCGGGTTACACCATAACGATGTGCAACATTTTCAGATGTGACTCCCATGGGTAGAAGACAATCCTGGGCTTTTTTGAAATCTTGTGCCTGAAGCATTAACATAATTATTTCGATGATTTCTGAGCAACTCTATTTTGAAGCAAGTATGCAGGAACTTGACAGGGAACTGAAAGAGAAATAAAAGATGCCATACTTTTGGGTTTATGGGTCCTTCCCAAGCAAGTTGATTGGCAGTCATAGATTCCAACCCAGCCCCGATGCCTACATTGAACAGACAGAAGATGAATACTTGGGTTCAGAGAAAATGTAGATAACTAGATACACTATAACATAACCATACCAATGTCATAGAAACCAGCTTTTATAGCAGCAGCAACATCAGCAACTGCTTGTAGGCCAGAAGAACATTGCCGGTTGACAGTTCGAATTGGAACAGTTTCTGTGTCATTCAGGAGAAGGCTCAAGATATAAGACTGATGAATGGTGGAAAGGAAATTTCATAACCTCATAATGAGAAAAAAATACCAGGAAACCCGGCATAGAAAGCCGCCATCCTGCACTCGTTTGCTCTTTGGGCTCCTGGTGCTAAGACGGTGCCAACAACTATATCACCAACTTCATTTGGATTCAGTTTAGTCTTATCCACCAATGCCTATAACAACAGTTTGTCAGGAGAATAAATCAGAAGAGCCTGTTACAAGAAAATATCTAAAAGACAGTATGAAAAACTGTATCACCAAATCTTCTGAAAATGTAGGATCCTACGATACAGTAGGGATAAACAATAAATAAATAAATATATGGACAACAAATTAACCTTAGTTTCTTTATCTAAAAAAAAATTGTTAATAAATTACAGGTTCAAAAACAGAAGATCAATTTTGAATCAGTACAAATAAAATTAGAAGATGTAGGAGTTAACTAGACACGATTGGGAAAGGGGATTCTTACTTAAAAGGGAAAAAACTATTGACAAAATGCATTGATTGATACATATAATAGTCTTAAAACCTAGGATCTATTAGGTAAGTGTATATGATTCATACCACAGAACTGCGTATAGATAAACTTGGATACAGGTATAGCAATCCCATTGAAGTATCTGTAGAACATATCCTAAATTAACCCTATTAGTACGGCACAATCATGTTCATACCTCATTTGATACATGTCACCTTGGTCCAGCATGCTTTTATAGTCATGGCTGCAACCAACCTTCCCTTCTCCTTCAAACCTTTGCATCTTAAACAGAATTTATGCTAGCTTTCTACAAATCAATCTCTGACTTGGGCCATGTTTTTGCTTCCAGCAATTTAGCTTCTGAGCTTCTCATCTATGTTCTATATATGTAAATAACACACACACACACACACACATCAATCTATCATAGATTTTCAAGAACCAGAGCATGGAAGAGATTCCTTGAATTACAATACAAATTAGTTGGTGCAAGTTTATGTCGATTAAGGTGGATCAGCAAGGAAGTAAGAGGGAACCTTAAGGTGGATGATCAATGAAGTACGCGTGAATCTCAAGTATAGCTACTATTTCTCTCTTCCTTTGCCAAAGCCACCCTCCATTCTTTTTATATTTTAAAGATAAAGGCTTACTTACCAATGATCAATGGATTGCAACACCTTAGATACAACACGATTTCTTGATTTTTTACACATGTAATCAATTGAATTACAAATCTCTCCAGCCAAAAAGAAATGTAACATTAAAGCTAATCCAACTCAACCAAGCATTCAAATCTTGCTAGAATAACACTTCTGTGAAACCATTGGATACTACCTTCTTCCTGCACCCCATATTCCATTCACCTCCTCTACGAAAGCTCCAGCTTTAGAATTAGACAGGGTGAGCTAATACAACTGAGCAAATCTTTTGAAGTTCGTCATCAACATTATTTTCGCAATCAGCATATAATACCTTATTCCCAATCCATATTCTATCTTCATCTACAAATTAACATGCAGCCTGACGCTCCCTATACTAGATTATATCATAACCTTCATTCCTTAGGAAAAGGGATTCAGAGAGATTCTAGTGTGTTTCCGTCTTAACTACTCTCTCCCACAACGGGCTTCAGAGAGATTCTAGTTCACAATGGCCTTAAACTTCATCAAAAGGATACTATACTATACTCTAGTGGAAGGTTTCTTAGCTCATCTATCATTCTCCAACAGCAGCAAAAAGTTACTTCTAAGCTCTACACCAGGATGATCCCCAAAGCTCATCTATTATCAGTTTTTTTAGGGGACCACCTACCTGTTATGTGCCATCTTACCTAGACAGTAAAAGAAGCAACAATAACTATTTAATTTTTCCACTAAATACCCTCCTTTCCTTATATATATATAATGTAGAAGATTACACTAAAGAGGATAAATAAAGATTGGATGTGAAAGTCACAGCATTAAGATAATATCATCACCACTGTCAGGTCAGCTTTAAAGCATTATCAATGTCAAGAAAGCCGCGCAAAGATGATGGGATGATATTATTTATAAAAAGATGTATTATTTTAGATTTGGAGGTCATTTACAATAGTAGACATATGTTTAGAACAGAAGCAAAATGCAGAAGTCACACTGTTGTTCTATGATAAGTATGAAGGGCTTGATTTGTCCAATTTACATTTCTTTTAAAAAAAAAAACCTGTTGTAGACAAGTAATAGAAACATATGACATCAAAAAATAGTACCAACCTTCAGTACAGCACTTAAAAGGTCCTCTGGGTAAGTATCTTTGAAACCCCCTCTCTTAGACTTGCAAATTGCAGTTCGATAAGCACTACAAAATATTGAAAAAACTGTTAAATAAGATAATACACACCAAAATAAAATCAGTACATGGTTGAGGATTCTAGCATCAGTATGAAACTAACTTGGAGTTATTGTTTCAAAATAAGCAACAAGCAGATCAGGTCACAATATATACTATAGGTGAAACAGATCCAAAAGAGCACCAATATAGAGTAAAGGACGTTTCCGGTGACACAAAGCTCCTTCTAATGTAGGTCCGGGGAGGGTCAAGATGTACATAGCCTTGTCCCCATTTAAGCAAAAAAACAGTGAAGAAAAATGGTATGGAGTTGTTAAAGACACTCAAGTCTTAACACTGCACCAAAGGAGTAGAATTGTGATGATGGTTGAGTGTTACATATTCATAATATCCCAATACGCCCATGCATGTTGAATGCTAATTTTCTGGGCTAAGAGCCACATTTGCAAGTTGTATAAATTTTTATAGGATCTGCTTAAGAAAGTTCCTCTGATACAATGCTAAAGACTTTGCACCAAAACTCTATAGCTGTGACGAAGGTGGAGGATTACACACACACACTAACTACTACGACTACTAGAGAGTACACAAAAAAATGTGTGTGATATGAGACTTATTTTGTGATGGATCGCAAGATTTACGATGCTATTATGTTGCCATTCCGCTAATACAAGAAAGCGAGGCAATGTATATTATGTTGAGAGGTTTCACGCGGAGATGCGAGAAGGGTATTTATACATAACAGATATGACAAGGCAAGGTAGCTATGTTACCCGGACTCTCAACTTTAAGGAGAAGTACCAGTGTCGACCCGATAGGACATGGGTATATGGGATCCGTATCCGATCTTCCATGGTGACAATCGAATTCTTTATTGTGACAATCGGGAGACTGGTAATGAAGTTGATAGTTTATTTTAATATGATACATTGGTAGTAAAGTAGTAGGGGAGCTGAAGGGACGGTCCCTTAGGGACTTATTCAACTAGTTTAGCAAAGTCTACTATTAGTTTATAATTATATGTCGTCTTTTTATGAAACCTTAGTCATATTTCCGTACACGTATCCAAAATTTGGATCATTTTTAGCCGAGTCCGTGTGTCCTTCAGTTATGAGTTTGAAGGACCCAACTCTTGGATATGTACCCGTATCCGAATCCAGGTAACATAGCAAGGTAATCATATAGTGGGCATGCGAATATATATATATATATATATATATATATATATATATATATATAAGGAGACCAAACAAGTTCATAAAAATCATGTTATATGCATTTTGTGCCCAAAATGTTTGAAGAAGCGCCTTATAAATATAGAGATAACAGTACATTCAGGTGTGTAAATGTTTAGCAATAAACCACTGTTATGAAGTGAATTAACAAATGAAGCATGAACGAAAACTAAATCACTCTGTAAGAAAAGTGACTTGAACAATTCCCCGGAAGCCGAACTCCCAGACGGGCATTGTGAAACCCTAGTGGTATCAAACCCTAACTCCTTACATTACTTCCTTTTTTGTCCTCCGTTAATTCAATAAAAAGAACATAACTTTCCCCAGACAAATAATCATATTATTCTAAAAATAACATAACAAGATTAAACTACTACAGTACCATTCTACTGAAAAATTCTAGTATTGTGACACATAAATTTACATCCTTTAGCACCAAGTTTCTCTTTTTATTACGTAAATTGACGAGATTTGTACTGTAAAATTAAAACAGACAAAGAAAAGAAAAGAAAAAAAATTACTTACGCAACAACTACGACATCGTCTCCAAACGAAGCATTCCTCAAGTACGCAGCGGTGTCGCCCGCAGCACACACCGACGCCTGCCGATCACCAAAAAAAAAACCCCCAAATTTCACCACAATAGCCTAAAATATCCCCCCCAAAACCCAAAAAATCGCAAAATAAAATAAAATAAAATAATACCGATAAAATGGAAGAACCCGGCGACGAGGAAGAAGAGGAAGGGAGGAGATGCTGAAGTAGAACCCTCTGCCTATTGATCGCCTTCTCCATTCTCGATCTCAATTTCTCCAATTCGAAAATTTCAATATATATATTTTTTTCCTTCTTTCAATCTCTCTCTCTCTCTCTCTCTCTCCCTCGTGTATATATAGAGAGAGGAGGGATTAGGAGAAAGGGCTTTATGACACGCTACGGCGTTCGATCCCCATGCTCTTCTAGAACGCCAGGATCCGGTGTTACGTGGTCTGTAATGATCTCCGTAGAATACCTCTCCGACGCTGACAGCTGGCGAATCGTACGGCCGGAGATAGGGGAGCGTGTATGAATGCAGATAAGTTTGCTTGATGATGGTGATTACTGGAGTGGGTCCCACTTTTTAGTGTCGGTTTGGATGTTGAACTTGAACGTGAGGGTGCGGTACGGGTTAGAGGGGGGAGATGGGGGCTGTGATGACGTCAGCCGATACGTCAAAACCATACAGGGATGGTAGCTGTGTTTGGCATGGCACTGAACATGAATGTAACGATCGTTACAAGCTACGCGACATATGAATACTTATGCATTCATTTTTATGATTGTCGTATAGTTTATAGGATAAAGTAATAAAAGATATTTCTAAGCTGTTACAACTGCAAATAATGATGAATTCTAAATACACAAGCACTTTTCGTAGAGATTAATTTCCAAAACATGCATGATTTACAAATATGAACATAAAGCTAAAACAGTGATCAGAAATTAAAGTGTAGCTTCTGCTCCAGATTTCGATCTCAGTCTTCCACATCGTACAGGTCCATGGTTTCATCCAGGGCTCCTTCACCTAGTGAACAAACGAGAAGAAGCTCCAATCTTGGAGACGGATTGTCAACGGAATAAAGTGATCGAGCGCTGATCAAGATTCCACCACCGACACATTTTCCTATATTTATGTAAAAAGTTGTAGATATTTACTTGTATAGCTCTGGTTGAAGATTTGTAACTTGTCTAAACCACTCACTACCAGAATAAGTCAAATTAGTGACGTCTGAAAACGTCGCTAAATGGCCTAAAAACGTCGCTAAAAAAATTTGGCGACGTAATTAGCGACGTTTCAATGAAGTCGCCTTTAAGCTAGTCGCTGACCGAAAAAATGTAGCAAAACGTTGCTATAACGACGATTTCTAACGACGTATCGACGTCGCTATATTAGCGACGTTTAGCGACGCAACGTAGCGACGTGATATGTGTCGCTATATGAGTGCTAAATTAGCGACAATCAGCGACGTATTTAGTTACGTATATAAACGTTGCTAAAGTTTTAGTTGAAAAAAAGAATATTGAATGGTTTCCAAACCAATCTTCCTGCAGTTTATGAATTCACAATTTATATAAATAGACCCGGAGCAACCCTCCGTTGAATTTTTTGGGTTCGCCGACCCCTTCGGTTGAACACTCAACACCGGTAAATTAACATACATTTAATTAGCACTCATTGAGGATGACCACATAGTAAAATTTGAAGAAAATGAAACATTGAGATTACAAGTCTGGAGAAAATCTTGTCGTAAAGAATACAATAAATATCCACTCAACTGAGTGCAAGAAATAAAGTTTCAAAGCCTCAAAAGTAAAGAATATTCATATATGACCAAATATCATAGGTCAAAACACAAACAACCAGTAAACTATCCTAACTAGGACTACTGCGGATCTACAGGAGGATGACCACCGGCGCGCATCAAGGATAAGAATGAATCATACTGCTCCCGTAAAATCGACACCGATGTCGATGGAGAAGGCAGTGACGTCGGTGGAGTTTGTGTCGATGAAGGCGCACCGGGAGGACGTATCTGCTCCAACTCTTATAGTCGATGGTTGTATGAATCCATGGTAGATAACAACCTCATATTGCTATAAACCATTGAATCATGCATCATCGTCAGCCTCTCGTCCATGGACAGCTTTGATGCCTGCAGTTCCGTTACGATGCGCTCTGTCGACGCTCTAAGATCAGCTGCATATCTGTGAGCTCCATGATGCTGCGCTCGAGCATATCAAATCGTGCGATGAGCGTCGCATTGTCCACCTGCGGCTGGGAGAGGGGCTCCTCCCCTATCCTTCGCAGCAACTCGTCACGGAGACACGCAATCTGACTGTCAATGGTCTTTTGGACTCGGGCCGACGCCCGCGAGGGCTGTAGGGAATGCGCATTTGCCTTGGAGGCCCTAGATGACTGCGTCGCAACAAGGGCGCCGTAGGATCCCGTACTGTAGTGGCAAACTTGTAATTAATTTAAAAAATAATTGGGCTGTCCTAAAAAAATTTTGTAGTGCCTATAGAATTTGCCTAAGTTATTTACTTGCTTTAATTATACATTAGATTAACCTTTCATTATGACTGGAAGCTTCCTGAATTAACCTTCCTAATTAAATATCCTTCGTGACTAATTAGTGGGGGCAAATAGGACATTGTGTCACGCCCCAGTCCCAAAATGACGAGGGACTGGAGAGGCGTGGCAATGGCCAGCAGCACGCACCGATGGACAACCCAATTTAATGGCTCCATCAGGGCATGCTTAAGCTGTAGTCTAGCAGTAATAATTACAAGTCTCAGGTATTTCTAATCTCATCCACAGATAACACAGATTGAAGCCAGAAATAATGTAATGAAACTAAATATGCAATATGAAATAAGGTTATCTCGGGAAACAAATCCGAGAATTATTCTGTTACAATTAAGGAAAGACAGGAAATAAAATGCTGGAAAATGTAAATACTGTGTAGATGTAGCCGGTGCTCAAGAGAAGTCTTCGGCCACTATCTCGTCCTGTGTTCCTGGTTCTGTTCCGAGGAGTGCTCCGGTACCGTACACTTCTGGGTAGTTCTCTTCAGCTGTACCTGGGGACATCATCCATTCCAGGTCCTCAGGGGACATAGCAAGGTACAGAAAAACTCAAGCCAAATAAATATCAGTGCAGCAATCAGATAATTCAGCAGGGTAAACTAAGTAACCAGCTATGTGATATGCAATATGAGAGCAGCACTAGAACTCAGGCCGAAGCCACTACAAGCTCTGTGTCGGGGAGCCGGTAGCAGCAATAACTATGATTTACACTATGATATAAACTATGTTTTATATATACATAATATCAGCCTGTAGTCTGTGTGTCTCTCCCCACCCAATGTAATCACACGTCTCATGTCCATGACACGCATAATCATAACTAATGCAGTAAGTCTGATAGCTATGAATCAAATGTCTAAGAATGTAAAGTCTATGTCATCAACATGCAACCTATACAGAATCACCTTGAATGTCTCAGGAAGACTCTGTCTCATGAAATAGTGTCAAGTGTCCTGGGTTCTGGTGTACTTGATAGGACAAGTACGAGAATTATCGGGTCTCGATATCCATGTCTATGTGACGTTACACAACCCCGCGTACGGAGTTGGCACCCGACTATGATCGGACACTAAGCACGTCACACGTTCCCTAGGTCAAGCAGTTAAAACAAGTTTATATTTTAATTCACATGAAAACAAGTAAAATACTTTGTCAAGGATTACTGAGATTTGGCAAGCTTTAATTGTCCTTTATTGCATAATTAAGTCCAGAAAATAATTAGCAAGCTGCAGAGTTTGGCAAGGTACACTTGCCTGTGGTTCCGGCTATGTTTACGGCTCTGACTTCGGCGGGAATTGCAGGCGGTACTCCGGTTGCTGTAACAAACATCACCATCAGATCCAGAAAATATCAATCAACTAGAAACGCCTGTCCTTGGGTCCAATTTGGAGACAAGGGCAGAAACGGCAGTTTCGGGCCAAAACGAGGTCCACCGGTGGGCCCGCTTTGCACCGAAAAACGCGTCAGGGTCAACGGTCTCCAAATTCACCAAACTTAGTGTCAACAGGTCAGGAACGCTGATACGAACCCAACGGAACTTCCAGAATTGGATTCCGATGAGCCGTTTACAAAATCGCCCGTCGAGCGGGGCCTGTGGGGCCCACGACACGCGATTTCGTCAACGTTCTCAGAATCGAACCAAACTTGACCCACAGGACCAGCGTATCGCTACGAGTCCGATGGCACAAGTTTCGTCTCGATCCGACGTGTGTGCACGAAGTTAGGGTGAATTGCAGAAAAGGCGGATACGGGGCGATTTCCGCGGATACGCGTTGATTCCGGGGTGCACGCACACCCGAATCAGCTTCCGCGAAAACCCACACGTCCGTATCGACGAGGCGCACGTATCTGTGAAGACCGCACGCGACCAAGTCGTCCCGTTTGGCGGGGCGTACTCAGTTCCGGGGTGAAACAGGGCCTGGTTTTTCCTGTTTTTGGATCGCGGTGTGCGATCGCCACAGGACGCGATGCCCCGAACAGTTTGTCCGGACACCGAGAGGGTCATACAGGCTTCGCAACGCAATTTGCGAAATCGAAAACGGAGCTACGAGCAAAAAGTTACGCGTACCTGAAGGGGACCCGAAAATCAGGGTCAAAACCGTGTCCGACACGACACAGGACACGTGTCCTGTGTCCGACACAGTGAAGAAAATTGGGGATTAGGGCTTGCTGAGTTCGGCGGCGGCCGGCGGAGTGCTGAGCGGCGCTGTTGGGGGCCGACCGGGGCTGGGCGGCTGCGCCGTCGACGTCGGGGTCGAGGGCGGCTCGGCGTCCGGCGGAGCTGCCGTCGGCTACTGGGACGAAGGAGCAGGGGAGGGAAGGGAGGAGGCTGGGGTGGTCGGCACGTGGCGGAGCTGGGTGGTGTTCGGGGGAGAAGGGCGGTGGCGCGGCGTCGTCCGGCGAGGAGTGCGGCGTAGCTGGGGGGGGGCGGGGTTCGGCACAGCGGGTGGTGGCAGCGGGTGGCGGTTCGGTGGGGACCGGAGGGGAGAGGAGCGGGGATAAATAGGGGATCCTCAGGGGGGGGGGTCGGGGCCGAGATGGGCGGGCGACGGGGTGGACGTGGGCGCCGGAGCGGGCGGAGCGGCGCCGGACGCGGCGGAGGCGCCGCACGACGCGGGTGAGGGAGAGAGACGTGGGGGTGAGGGGGAACCGGGTAGGGTCGGGTCGGGTGCGGGTCTGGGGCCCGACCCGACCCGCTAGGGTCTGGGCTCAGTTGGGCTGGGCCGGGGTCAGGTTGGGCCGGGCTGGGCCAAAACCTAATAAAAATCAAATAAAAATCAAATAAAATAATAATAATAATAAATATTAATTAATTAATTAATTAATTTAGAAAATAGTTTTTAGGCTTTTAAAAAATAGGTCCGGGGTCCGATAAATTCCAGAAAAATTGTCCTAAGTCCAGTTTTTCATTTTACACCCAAAAATATTCTTTTCATAATATTTTAATATTGTTTAATATCATTTAAAAATCATGCAATAATTAAAACCCTTATTTTAAATTGCAGAAAAATTCCAGAAAATTCCAGAAAATTGTGTAAATTCCAGATTTTAAAATTTTGAAAATTCAGGGGGTTTACACATTGCGTGTTGCTTGGGAGAGAGGTATTATGGCCAGCCCTATTAGGGGGGAGTCTTTCTCTCTTCTCTTCATTTCTCATTCAAAAATTGATCCCCAGTTGTGTTCTTCCCCAAATTGATTCATCCATCCACAAATCCCTCTCAAATCTCTCTCATTCTCTTCCATTTTTATCATCTAAGGATCCTAGGAGCTTGGATTACAAGGAGCACTTGGAGAAAAAAGGATTGGCTAGGAGCTTGTGTCCTAATTGTGTCCATTGAGCATTTTATTGAAAATACCTCTCCCAATAGGTATAATTCTGAAATTCTCCTCTAATTAGATTCTAATTATTGTATTTAATCATTAGGAACCCTTTCATGGCTTAGGACTACCCATAGGAAAAAAAAACTAGGTTCATATGACCCATATTGTGACTTCTACATTGAGTTTTGTGTCCAATTTGAATGAATTTCGAGATTGGTGCACCAAGTGTTTGAAATTGGGTCAGCTAGGTCTAATTGAACTTAGATTGGTTTTGTGAGACTAGCTACGTAACCATAATTGGATATAGAAAGTGTGTATCATGATACGTCGTAGGAGAAGATTTGGGTATTTTTATGCGTTTGGTATCCTATTGTGTCATCATCTATTTAGTTGTATTAGAATAGTTGTTTTATAGTATTCATACTCTATTATATATATTAGATGTGTTCTATGAGTTATTGGAGGTATACTTGGTGTTTAGAAAGAGGTATCATGATACTTGATGTGGATACTCATTATTGCATACTAAGTGTTTGGTTTTGAGTTGTGAGAGTGTGTGTGTATATATATATATATATATATATATATATATATATATATATATATATAGATGAGTGTATTGGGAGAGTTGGAGAGTGACTGAACACAGTGAGTGGCTGTGTGTGAAGAGCTGGAGGGTACTGAGCACACATCTGTGCAGTGAATCAGTGGGGTGTAGGTGCATTTGTGCATTGCCCTGGTGTGTAATTGGACTATGTTGATAATTGCTTGGTGCAGTGGGTTGAGCAGTGTTGCAGTTAGTGGTGAGACAAGATCCTGGAAATGGTGTAGCATGTATTGCTCCAGGAGCAAGAGGGGGAAACATGGTCGGGTTGCTGCACAGGTTTGGGGTTCACTGCTGGCAGCATGCTTGCTGCAACAACAAGGTTAACAGCAGGGCATGTATTGCAGGTGGTTCAACAATTGCCACTTTGCCCAGACCTAGAAGCAGGCAGCAACAAGGGCTTGTATATATATATATATATATATATATATATATATATATATATATGACACCAAGTTTTCGATACATGACAAATATTTGTAACCGGCTAAGAGGGTATTTTTTCTTCTTGTCATAATTATATAATGCTAGCACTTTTAAAGTATGAATGTTGTTTATTTTTCGTCACAATATAATATCCTTTAAAGTGTTTTTTTTATATGTCCTTTCCACTGGGTTAAAGTGTTGTTATTTTTTTCTATCACATTGAAGTGCATTATAAATGTATGAATTGACTTGTCCTCCAATACTATGACATTCTTTTAAACACAAATTCACTAGTACAAATAAACAAAATATAAATTCATCTCCAAATACTTTTATGAACATAATATAAAATTATTTTATCCTTAAGTTCTCCTTCAAATCAAAGTATAATTAATAAAAAAATATTTAGTATTTCGAAACTAATTTGTGGGCACCGTAAATTATTTAACAATTAAGTTTTAAGCCAAATGTCCATTTTGGACACATAAAGTTATTTGATAATTTGGAAAGTTTGGAACTTATTTCTTTCTAGAACTAAAGAAAATAGAAAAGAAGGAATTATGGTTTTTGGATATATTTTATAATAAATATTTTTTCTGAAGGTTACAAGGATTTTTGTTTTTCACTTACAAACTAAGTGGTAAATCATAAGCTCAAAATTTAAGCTTATAATTTACCACTTATAAATGACATCGCTACATAGTGATGAACACTTCAAAGTTAAAAGAACACCTTAAATTGATGGATCCATTTTAAATTGAACATTTTAAAAACATATAGTCGAGAATAAAACCTCTATCTCTACCAGCCATATATGAAATATGGTTATTTACACTAACATCTTCTATTTTTTTACGTTTATTACACAAATTTTTTTATTTTAAAAATAATTACGGACCTCTCTTATATTTTATGTTATAAATGTAGTTAGTGTAATAATCATTTACATAAAAGATAAAATATAAAACATAGAAAGATCCGTATAATAAATATAAAATATAAGAAATATTGATGTAATAACCAACCATGGCCAACTCAGCATTTGATCAAATTGGGATTTAAAAATCCACTTACACGTGTTTTATTGTATTCTTTGAACCTCATTTGACCAACCCATCGTCTTGTAAACCACTCTATGCTTGGGAAACATGAGCTGAATTAGTTTATATTTGACTCTGTTTTATAATATTTGAAGGTCTCGACCTAAACAAAAACAGAGGATTCTGACTATTTAAAAAGTTGGTGTTTTGTTTTTTCAACTTGGTATAGAGTGTGCTTGAAGAAAAACAAAACTTCCATATAGGAATAGGTTGGTGTTCGGAAAACATAACTTGGGTTCTCCATTAATAGGGTGGATTCTCTTTATGGATTCTCTTTATATTCAGTTCATACAGAATTGATTCATTAACTTAAAAGAAAGATCTCTTTTCTTTTTCTTTCAGTTTTTTTTTTTTTACAATGTCCAACGATACGTACGAAACTTTATACACGCTACATTGCATGCTATTTGAATCCATTGTTTTTAATTTTTACACACACATTCATATCTTTTTTGCAGTTTGATCTTGAGATCATCCACCTAATCAGAAATGTTATATATCTTTTCGCTGACCATAAAAATCTCTTTTGTTAAGTCAAAACCAATTTTAGTTGTCTATATCCCACTTTTCCATTTTCTATCCGATGAGTGATTACATTTTTATAACTTCTTCTTCTATATAATCATCTAATTTGAGCCTACAACCGGATACAAGATACAATCAGACACTCAGTAAATGAGATGGCTTTTATTCTTTTTCGTCCATGTCTATGAAGCATGTCTAACAAAGGACACTCCTATGTAACTAGCATGTATCAAACATGATTTGTTTGATAGTTTTTCGATATTGCCCAATTAGTAGAGGTGTGTAATGGCCGGGCAGCCCAGAACCCGGTGTGGATTCGGAACGGTCAAATTTGGACTGGGCCAACTTGGGCTGGTCAATGAACCTACCCATTTAGGTCCAATACTGTGATGAGTTCAGACTGTGTTTGAATTTTAGGTCCCAAGATCCGGCCTGCATTTTTTTTTTTTTTGTTGAGATGTCCGACGATACGCACGAGACTCTGTGCACGCTGCGTTGCATGCCATTTGGGTCCACTGCTAGAGAGGTTATACCTCTTCTCACTGACAACAAGAGCCAGTTGATTCATATCGGGTTCGAGCTAGGTTTAGTTTTTTAGGTCCGCGGTCTGGTCCGGTCCGACTTGTCTTAGGCCCGTAAAAAATTAAGTTAATATCTAAAAAATATATATAGATTAAACAAAATATTTGTAAAGGAGATGAAAGAATTTGAACCCAGACTAGATTTACTTTCTTAGGCTAGTGGCCCGACCCGGCCCGCCTCGACTCTAGGCCGGTAAAAACCAGTTAATATCTAAATAAATATATAGATTAAAAAAATATTTGTAAAGGAGATGAAAGGCTTTGAGAATCCAAGACCTCTTAATAGACTATATCTTCACCAACTAACCAACAAACCCAATTTATTTTGTTCTAGACATTTATATAAATATAGTATAAATATAAAACTTTAATACGTATATTATTTTAAAAAAATTGGATAGCCCAAGGGTCGATCCAGATCCGACCCGACCAGAAGCTACCCGGATATGGGTTCGAACTGGGTTTAGAGTTTTTATTTAAAAGTCCGGTCCGACTCGTCTTCTTTTCCGGATCGACTCGACCTGGCCCGAGATCTGTCTAATTCGTTCAACTTTGGGCCCGAACAGGCCCGGGCTGGCCTGATGAACACCTCTTCCAATTAACAATCTCATAGTTGTCACTATTGTTTATGTATTTCATTGCCACAAAAGAACTTGGATGTGGATGAAGAATACATGATAGTTATAGATAGATAGAGGCGTTAACCAAAGAGCGAGCCGACTTTGAGCTCATCTTCCTAAAAATGCTAAAAATGGCTCAATAAGTCTCTCAAATTTTTTGCTATTTCTTCTTTGAACTGTCGTCCGACTACATGCTGTTCCAGACTCCGTCTTCCATTAACTATCAGCCTTCATATCGTCTTTTCCCGTCCCGTTATTCCGAACGCACTCCAGCCCAATCGGTCAGTCAGACTCTGGTGCTGTGACCTGTTGAAAATTGGATACGTCCTGCAAGCGTTCATACACAGAATATAAGAGTGTCCGCAGTAAAAAATTTAGGCCAACCCACCTGAGATAATCAATTCTTGTGTAACGAACACCAAGCACAGATAAAGACAAGTATATGACCTTTATAACTCAGGTAAAATTATAATATTGACAAAAATCAATGTTGAATCCTTTGCCATAATAGATTCAATCCCCCTCACCACACTCAAGAAGAAAAGAAAGAGATTGCAATTGAAATCACTCATCTCCCTGAACCGATCAGATCTCTTTCTTCCTTCTGTCTTGGATTGCGAAATCCGAAGACCAAAGCACTGACTTTCTCTTAGATTTTCTGTGGACGAGCATCCTGAATCTCCAACTTGTGCTATGCTTTGTGCCTCCACCCCCTACTATATTTATAGGATGATAGTCTCTTCTGTCTCTTAATTTTGAAGTAAGTTCTCAAAGGGACATGAATAAAGTATTTATAGAGTATGGTGGAAATCCTAACCCTAATCCTGACCGCCAATCAATTACGAAAAGATATAAATAAATTAAATTCAAATCTTACAAAATATAATCTGATTAATTGACTCAATCTTTCCATAACTGTTGAACTCCCGCAATGAGCGGAATTATGCACCAACTACGCTCTCAGTGCATATGTGCACAGCAGCAGCTGCTCCTGCGCACATAAGCCAGCTCACAGCAACTTTTTTGCGCAGCAGTGCAGCATCGCATGTGCGCATACACGCAGACACGCATAGTTGTGCATAGCTCGCGCATGAAACCGCGTATAAAACGACCACATGAGCACAATAAATGCACACAAGCGCCATGCGACGATACTGACATGCTACGTGCTCCATCAAATGTTGCGCCCTTGAGCCCGAGCCGAGTCTCTAAGCTCCTTTAGGGCTTAACTCCTAAGAAAATTTTCTCAAGGGAGTGACAAAAAGCGTAAATCCTTTTTTTGAGGAGTTTAACTTTAATCCTACTATAAAAATATCCCATAAGGCACCCACCCACTTGGACCATCATCCCATGTACATCTCTCAACATCTACACGGTATTATATTGAGATACTCACTTAGAATATTTTTCAATGTGGAAATATCTATCTAGTCTTGTGAGAGAAAATCTTCTACAAGTAAAGAAAAAAAAAAACTCCAACATTTCATACATACATTTCCAAATTGATATTAAGCTTAATAAGCTACATTTTTTGTTTATACATTCAAAAAATATAACACATAAAGATTTGGCATTTTCATTTTTTTTCTTACCAATTTTGTCATTAATTTTAATCATTTAAGCACGAAAGTTTTTTTTTTAACTTTTATCAAACATATCATTATTTCTCATAGTTATGGATTTATAGATATTAAATGATAGAAGAAAAAAAAGGATTAGAACTTATATCAAATGATAGAAGAAGAAAAAAAAGGATTACAACATATGAAACCATAATGGATAGGGGTTCAAATTACACCCAAAATGCCATATTTTATCAGCTGCTATTTACAAACTGACAAAACAATTTATGGCAATATTATTTTCACTTTTGGTATCAATCGTACATGATGCATATTAATTTTTGGTTGACTTGAACTAATAAAATAAAGTATCCAGACTTTGTTCAGAAAATACCAAATCGATAATGGTAATATATGCACGATTACCACTTGTATCATAGACAATTCTTATACTTATTATAGGGAGGGATTATCTGAAACTGCCAAATTAGAAAGTTATCCAGTCAACATAAGAAATATTCTAGAATTTGATTCAATATAAAATATGGGTGTAGTGGCGGCATACTATATAAAAAAAACCACAATAGATCCTATAAATGTATTTAATTTCTGATTTCAGTACATGATGTAAACAAAAGTGTCACATTATTATATTGACCCGGATACATATACAAAGACTATTTAGGCTATCTCGAATGAGAATTTCTAAAACTGATTTTCTAACCTGCTTACACATTGTATTTTAAGAAACAATTTTTCATAGTCGGCAGAATTTTTACATAAATTTTTTACCAAAAAAATACTCCTGATTTTTAATTTTATATATCCTGCACGGCAGAAAAAAAGAGAGTTAATTTAATATTTTAGTTTGAAAGTATGGTCTAATATCAAATTATATGAGATGAAAATTTTCTATAAGAGTTTCTACTCGTAGAAATTCTCCATCTTATATCAGCGTCACATAGGATATAAATTGAAATAGAAACCACTTGAAAGCAGTTTATTCTAAAAAAAAAATTCAATCATAGAAATAGAAGAGATAGAAATTTCCATTGCAGATAACCTTAGAAAGCCAGTCAACACACTGCTTTTAATTTCTCTCATTCATTTTCTTTTTCTTTTTCTTGCAAGAAACCATAAGTGAAGTTCCTCCAAAACTTTGGTTTGGGCTTGGATGCTTTAAATTACTTCTAAGGCATGCAAGGTCAGAGGATTGGGTTTTCCTAATGGAAACTAATTTTGATTGTTTTTTGATTTTTATTGTGGGTCAGTTCTGAAGAGTCATGTGTGACCTTAATTTTGGGCTCGTTTGGATCAAAGTTTTGTATTTCTATGATTTTTTTTTTTTCATTCCTTTCCCATGGAAAAGAAATTCAATATTTTCATACCCATGTTTGGTTAAATTTGATTGGGAATATGAAGAAAAAAGAATATTAATTTATTTAGTTTTTCGTAAATACCCTTTCATGTGTCTATTATTTAAATTTTCATGTTTGAAATAGAAGTTAAAATTTTGAAAGTAAAATTAGGGTGTTATTGTCAAACAAAATATTCAAACAACATTTCTAGAAAAATAAAACTATCACCAAGGGGGACCTTGGAAATTACTTTCCCATAACAATAAAAATATGAAGTCTCACTTATTCTTCCATAATTTTCAATCCTACGTATAGCAAACAAGAATAAGAAAAATCTAAATTTTATTTTCAAGTTTTAAAAACTTGAACCAAAACACCACCTATATCACCCTGGTTGTCATAAACTGAGGAGGAAAGTCTTCTCGAGCTTCTTGGAGGGCATGGGGAAGCATCACCAGGCCTGCTCCTGACTTGGAGTTTCTTCTCTGACTTGCATCATTACACATTTCACTATTGCCACCAGAGAGAGAGAGAGAGAGAGAGAGAGAGAGAGAGAGATATGGTGTTCTGTTTCTAGGGTTTCACATCCTCCCACTCCAAGCAACAATGTACTGAAGTTTACACAACCCTAGGAAGGTTGAAAAAATTGGCTGAGTTTACACAGAATGTGGTTGGGTTTTCTTGTCTTCTCTCTCTTCACCCATTAAATGTAGGTTTCAAGTACAGGAGTTTTTTCTTTTTTTTTTTTCCGAAATTTTTAAAGAAAAAGAAGAATTTTTCGCATAATTGCGAAAAAATGGGAGAAGTTTTGAATATTTGCTGTGAGGGGGATAACTCGCCAAGTTAGTTGACGGGTTGAGGTAACCGTAACAGAAGTGGGAGTTGTATATATATATATATATATATTATTTCTTTCTAAATTAATTAAATTTTGTAAATGTATAATAAAAAATTATCAATTATAATATCACAAAAAATTTACATTGATAATACCAAAACAAAAATATTTATTAAAAATTTTAAATCTAAAAATTTAAATAATACCAAAAAATATTAAATAAATAGTGTTATTATCCGTATGTAAAATTTTTGGATTTAAAATTTTTAATAAATATTTTTGTTTTGGTATTATCAATATAATTTTTTTGTGATATTATAATTGATAATTTGTTATTATCCATTTACAAAATTTAATTAATTTAGAAAGAAATAATATATATATATATATATATATATATATATATATATATATATATATATATATATATAGCCAACTCCCACTTCTGTTATGGTTACCTTGCCAATTGAGTTGGCGGTCCCAACTCCTACCGGCCAACCAAGTTGGCGGTCTCTCTCTCCCACCCTCAACCCGCCAACTAACTTGGCGAGTTATCCCTCTCACAGCAAATATCCAAAACTTCTCCCCTTTTTCGCAATTATGCGAAAAATTCTTCCTTTTCTTGAAAAATTTCGTTATTTTTTATTATTATTATTTATTTTTAACTACAAGATTTATATCTGGTAAATAGAAAAAACAATAAGGAGCTAACCGTTGATATTTGTTGAACTCAAAGTTATTGTTTGGTTGTGTATAAATGATGTTAAGGGTGAATTTGATTAGAAGATAGAAAATATGTATACACAAATTAATTAATTCTACGAAATTATTTTACTAGGAATTTCTTTTATGAAAATTTAAATTTTTTTTATAAAAAATTTAATTTTGGATGTTTAACTGTCATTATTTTTCACGAAAAATAGTTATATTTTATGAAAAATAATATTTTTCTATGGATAGATTCAGCTTCAAAATGAGTGCCACCTCAACCTACATCAAAATGAGTGCTAGCTTGCCAAGAAACTGAATAACCATAAGAGCATTGGCCAACCAACATATTAGTCTAAAATATAAAGCATAATATATGATACCACCCACACTTAGCAGTAGTTTTATCATTCCAATTTTACTCAAAAGAAATAAATTCCATGAGGCAATGAGTTCAGGTCGAGCATATATGAAAGTGCTTTCATGTTCAACTAGGCTAGGAGCAACAATATGTGAGTGTGACAGGCCATCTCTAACCTTTTCTGGACATGTTCATGCTACAATGCCGTATTTTGAAATACTGATTTTAATTGATTTTGTTTGACTATTTAGCGTAACATCAAAAGAAAAGTTCATCAATTCGCCATTGTGAGTGTATATCAGAGAGAAGGAACCCATTTTTCATAGTTCTCATCATATATATGAGCATATATATGAGCACAATGAAGACCATTAGTTGCAAAAAATTGGCCCTTGCATGTAGGCAATACTTGCCCACTTGAAGATAATTTATACTGCTCAAACACCTTGTCCAATGCAAACGACGATACAATATGTTATGATCCAGAACATTTTATGATTTCTTAAATTCAAACTAAAAAGAAAAATCAATAAGACAACAGTTGAAGAAATACCTTTAATCTGGCGATTTTTTCTCAATCTCCAAGCCAAATTCCACAAGTATATTTAGTAAAAAAATGCTCAATGTTTCTTCTTCAAACGAGAAGTAGTACAACCAACTCAATGGCACTCATTATAAATAACTTGTTGGAACTGATTTTATTTAATCTGGCTTTTCAGTTATAGTAAAATGACGAAAAAAAAAATGTTTTGGAAAGTGTAAGAGGCTGATTTTATTTTATCTTTTGATACGGGATAACAACCATATATTTTGTTTTTAAAGCTGTAATTAATTGAGGGTAGTTTTTGAAACCCAATTTGACAATCCTTGGATATTGTAAAAGTCTCCTTGACAATTACAACTCCCTTACAACAAACCAAACCCTACAATTGATAAAAATAATATAATATATATTGCATTGTTGTAAATGTGGAAGAAAGAAAGAGAAGAATGTAGCCGAATGAATCTTATTAGGGCTTTCTCATTGATAATATATATAGAGAGAGGGAATAGATAGAGGTGGTTGTAGATAGGGATAAAGGGCATCCATATTTAGTTTTATCCTAAATCACAATACTCCCCCTTAGATGCCCACTTTAATTATTGTCTCATTAAAAAATTTTCTAAGAAAAAAAATCCATCTTTGGAAATAATCCATAGAAAAGAAAAGAGTACAATAATATTTTTCAGGAATATGATTCTTCAGGAATCCAAGTGGGTGCGACTTACACTGCCTCGTTAAAAACCTTTCGAAGAAAAAACCAGTGAAAAAACCTAATCGAAGAAAAATAGTACAATACGCAAAGACATACTTTGGGATATCCCCATTAGCATATTCAGGAAGCTCCCCCTCAAAATTTTATAAATTATATTTAGTTCTTACATCACTGTAAATTAAAAGTCAATCCCCCCAATACATTTGAATACTACATCTCTCCCCAATTTGCCTATACATTTATAGTTATAATTCGCATATCCTCATAAAGATGTTATTCTTGAAAACTTTCAACCCCCCCTGATTGTTAAACTGTTGAAACCATAGTCATGCACATTCTCTCTTTGCTTCATTAAGATCAATGCTGATTTGATGAGGTTACTGTAGTGATTTTCTTTATTTATCTTCAAAATACCTGCAACACTGTTTATAAAATATACCTTGATTGTGATATCTCCTTAATGGGGATCAGATAGATACCATGCATTTGTATATCTTATAAGATCAAATTAAACATTCATAAGAATTAAATCAAGAATAATTTTGGTGTCTTATGTCATTCCAATGTCTATGTGTAGGTACATATCAGCAGGTTCATATAAATATATTGGGCTGAGTAAATGAAAATAAAGAATTTGTATTAAATATGGTACTTCAGGACCCAGAATGTTCTTTTCTTCTTTAGGCCAAAATATGTCCCATTGACCTAACCACTATAGCTAGGTGTAAATGATAACTACTCATTTTAAATCTCTTCTAGAGATCTTCTCTTCGGAAGATCTCTTCAAGAGATTTATCTCTACGGAAGATTATCTCTTCAGGAGATTATATGAGATCTCTTCTGGAGATTTATCTCTACGGAAGATTATCTCTATGGAAGATTATCTCTTCAGGAGATTAAAATTATCTCTTCAGGAGATTATATAAGATCTCTTCTAGAGATTTATCTCTATGGGAGATATTTTTAATCTCTTTGGGAGATTATATCTCTTAGGGAGATTATATCTCTTCTGGAGATTTATCTCTTCAGGAGATACTGTCATATTTATTATCTCTTCAGGAGATATTCTCTTCAGGAGGTACTTCTAATCTCTTCAAGAGATATGATATAGACAGACGTTTTTGATAAATCTATTAACAAATATGACAGGACATTTTAGGATCATTATTATATTATTATTTTTAGACAGGTACTCAATGAGTCTATCACATTCTTTCGGGTGGTTTTAGTCCATATATGACTCATTTTGTAAATCCTTCAGATATAGCATGGTAATTTTAAATCCTTCAATGATATACCTGAAAATTTAAATCCTTCGAGGATTTCACGAATATCTTATCGTCTAGGTTATCGTTACCGGAGAATAATTTTTTTCATATTCTATTCATGGTCATTTCAAGAATCCTTGAGCTAACATTACTTTATACAATTGGATATCTCTTTTTAGTTTTTTTTTTCATAATCACTCATTTAAACCTACGGAGTTTCTTCCTTTTTGGTTTTGTACTATAATACTGAATACTCCACCTTGTGCGAGAGGTATTGCATCTTTTCAATATCCTCAATATTGAAGGATTATTCGTAGTTTAGTATTATCATTTATTTTTATCACCATTTTTATACTTAGTTGAGAATGCCATTTATGACAAATTGATCTTGATTCCAAATTTCTCTTGAATATGTATAAAATATTGATTTCTTGGGTACCAGTACCTCTTTCTCAATCTCTTATGGGATCTGAGGTATATCCTCGACCGGAGCAATATACTTTGAGAAATTCGATCTTTGGTTCATGATATCTTCTAGACTGTCATGCCCCAGTCCCAAAATACCGATGGACCGGACACGTGGCAATGGCCAGCAGCACACTCCGATGGACAAACCCAATTTAATGGATCCATCGGGGCATACTTAAGCTGTAAAACAATAATCAGGGTCTACTAATCTCATCCACAAAATGAACATATCAATATCAACAAAAGGAATATAAACATCAACATCAAGTCACAAGTAATTAAATCGAAAAACAACCCGATAATCAAGTCTGATACAATTGTTCATTAAACAAGAATGTAAAGAACATTACAGACTGAGTATGGAAGAAACATATACTCAAGAAAATATATGACAATCACCTAGTCCTCGGTTCCTGGTTCTGCTCCACTGTATGCACCTGCTCTTGCTTCTGCTCCTGCTAATGCTCCTGTCCCGTATACCTCGGGATAGATCTCGTCTGCAAATCCTGGAGACATAATCCGGATCCAGGTCCTCAGGGGACATAACAAGGTACAATATAACTCAAGCCAAAATAAATGCAGTGCAAAAATAAATAAAATAATAGGGTAAGCTATATAACCATCTATGTGAAATACAAGATGAGAGCATCACTAAAACTCAGGCTGAGACCACTACAAGCTCTGTGTCGGGGAGCCGGTAGCAGTGATATCACTACTAGAGTGCCTAGCTCTAATGTAGAGTCTAAGGTCTCACAATAATATCTCTCTAGTAGAGTGCCTAGCTCTGATATAGAGTCTAAGGCCTCACCATAATAAATATATATAAATCAGCCTGTAGCCTGTGTGTCTCTCCCCACCCAATGTAATCACACGTCTCATGTCCATGACACGCAAGATCAAAACTAATGCAGCAAGTCATATAATGATATAAGGATATAATGTCTATGTCATAAATCCTGCAGCCTACACAGAATCACCTTGAATATTTCAGGAAGATTCTGTCTCATGATTAGTGTCCGGTGTCCTAGGTTATAATGTACTTGATAATGCAAGTACGAGAATATAAAGGGTATCGATATCCATCTCTAGGTGACGTTACACAACTCCGCGTACTAGGTTGGCACCCGACTATTAATCGGACGCTAAGTAAGTCACACGGTCCTAGGTTTAAGCATGCACAATAATGTATAAATAAGTCAAGGAAATAAGTAGCAAAACTGCAGAGTTTGGCAAGGTACACTTGCCTGGGGTTCTGGCTCCAACTGTAGCTCTGACTTCAGCGGAAATTACAGGAACTCCTCCGGTTGCTGAAATAGACATCACCATCAGATTCAGAAAATATCAAATAGCTAGAAATGCCTGTCCTTGAGTCAAATTTGGACACATGGGCAAAAATGACAGTTTTTGGTCAAAGCGGGATCCACATGTGGGCCGCTTTGCACCGAAAAATATGTCAAAACCAAAGGTCTCCAAATCTGTCAAACTTAGTGTCAACAGGTCCAAAACATTGATACGAACCCAATAGAACTTCCAGAATTGGATTCCGATGAGCCGATCACAAAATCGTCCGTCAAGTGGAGCCGGGGGCCCGCGATACGTGATTTTGTCAACGTTATCAGAATTGAACCAAACTTGGATCACAGGACCAGCGTATTGCTACGAGTCCGATGGCACAAGTTTCGTTTCGATCCGACATGTGTACACAAAGTTATGACGTGATTCAGAACATGCGGATAATGAGCGTTGTCGGCGGATACGCGTTGATTTCGGTGTGCACGCACATCCAAATCAACTTCTGCGAAATTCGCACGTCCATATCGACGGCGTCCACCTTTCGGTGAAGACCGCACGCGACCAAGTCATCCCGTTTGGCGGGGCGTACTCAGTTCCAGGGTGAAATATGGCATTGGTTTTGTTGTTTTTGGATCGCGGTTCGCGATCGCCACAGGACGCGACACACCGAGCAGGTTGCACGGGCATCGAGAGGGTCACACAGGGTTCGCGTCACAACTGACGAAACCAAAAATGGGACAACGAGGAGAGAGAACGGGTTACCTGAACAGGGCTCCATGAAATCTGAATTACTCGTGTCCGCGTCGTCTCGACACGAGCTGAGTCGTGTCCGGGCTGTGTCCTGGCTAGGTTTAGGGTTTAGGGGCTCTGGTTCACCGGAGACTCGTCGAAGGGGCTCGTCGGGGAGGTGCTGGGCTCGCCGAGGCTTCGCCGGAGGCGGCTGGGTTCGTCGGGGCCGGCGGAGACGTCAGTGAGGGCGGAGACAGCGAGGTTCGAGGTCGAGGCGGCCGGGGAAGATGACGGCTGGGGCTTGGGTGTTCGATGGTGGTGCGGCGGGGTGGAGAGGTGAGCAGGAGGAGGAGATTGGGTGCTGGAGGAAGAGGGCAGCATCGGCGCTGGAAGGAGGGAAGACGGGGCGCTGGCTAGGGCGGCCGAGGGGAGAGGGGTCGGCAGCGGAGCAGGGCGAAGCCGAGGGGGAGACAGGGTGGCCGAGGAAGGAGATGCGGGGGCTGAGTCGGCCGGAGTCGGGACGGCTCACGGAGGGCGGTGTTGGGAGGAGGAGATAGATGGTCGAGGGGGCGGGTTCAGGCGGAGGTGTGAGGGGTTTTTATAGTCGGAGAAGAAGGCGGAGTGGCGGCCGGACGTTGCGGGGGAGGGGAAGAGGAGGAGCTGGACGCTCGGGGAAGAGGAGGCGGACCGGCGCAGGGTGCCGGAGCGGCGCGTCGGTTACGCGGCGGAGGAGGCGGGTGAGCGGCTGGGGGAGGTGGAAGGATTTCGGGTCGGGCTGGGCTGAGACGGGTCGGGTTGGGTCGGGTCAGGCGGATCCGGCCCGATCCACTAATCAGGAATGCGGGTTCGGGTAAAAACGGGTTTCGGGTCACGGGTTAGACCCGGATCCGACCCGCTAGGTTTGAGTTTGGGTTGGTTTTGGTTCGGTTTAACAGTGGGTTGGTTCGGTTTGGTTTATTTCAAATAAACCGGGTTTAATTAGGGTTTAATCGGTTTAATTATAACTTGGTTTTTAGGGTTTTAAAAATGCTTCCGGGGTCTAATAAATTCCCGGAAAATTATCCTATGTCTAATTTTGAATTTCACACCATAAAATATTATTTTTATAATATTTTAATATTATTTAATTTCATTTAAAATCCTTTAATTATAAAATATCTTAGTTTTAATTAATAAAAATTTCAGAAAATTCCAAAAAATTGTAAAAAATTCCAAATTAAAATTCTTGAAATTCAGGGGGTTTACATTCTATCCCCCTTAAGAGGATTGTATCCTCGCAATCAAAGAATAACCGGTCAACAGAGATGACAAAGTTACAAATATTTTTTGAAGCACATTACTATCAAGAAGAATCAAAGTTGAGGGTGTAAGAATAACACATAGGAAAAATTATTTCCCTAAGCGATGTAAGTTATAAAATTTCCTGGATGAAGGAAATCTAGAAAATTATAATTTTAGAAAACCAGGTTATTCTTCAAAAATATATTAGATTAACAATTATAAAATACTCTAGGTTATTTAGCAAGTTCAAAATTACTAGGTTAACACTAGGTTATCTATTATTAGCAAGTTAAAATTGTCAGGCTAAGTCTAAGGTCACGAACCAGCAGGCACGAACTATAGCAAATCTAGAAGCATAAAACCAAGAAAAACTTACGCGCATTAGCTACTCCATGAATCTGTGCGTCCTCCAAAGTCATCACTGGAGCTTGTCCGCGTTCTTGCAGATGATTCCTCGGCTGCTGTTGAGCCTGCTGGAAGAGTGCTGCTTGTGGTGCCAAGGGTGGCCTCGGCAGATATTCTCCTGGGGCATGTGGTAGAACTCCTTCAACTTCCATTTGCAGTATTTCCAATGTTGGAGAGGCTGGCCCTGGTGCTGGTAGTGCTTGTCGTTTTAACATTAGTGCTCTCTTTCGATGCTGAGGACAATCTTTGGCTAAGTGTTGGTTGGACGCGCAAATCAAGCATAATCCTAATTTACGTCTGCACTCGTTCTCACTGTGGCCTCTCTTGCGACAATTTTGACAGATAGGCAATATTTGTGGAGATGCTTCTGGTGGTTGGTGCATGTGAGACCTTTTTGCAATTTCTTCCTGTGGTGCTCCGGCTGGTGCTGATGTGGCTGGTTGATGAATCATCACTGCTTTCTCTCGACGTTCAGGGCAATCCCTTACCGAATGCTTTTTTGGATCCGCAAGATAAACATTGTCCCAGTCTATGTCGGTATTCTTTAGCGAGATGGCCAATCTTGCCACAGTAGTGACAAGTAGGAAGGACTAGTGCAAGTGGTGTAGATGCTCCTTGCGGTGGATTCATCTGTGGTCGCTTTGCAACTCTTTCTTGTTGTGCTTGGTCTGGTGCTGATGCATACGGCCGCTTCTGGCTGGACTCGTTCCTTGTGATGCACTCCGTGGGTCGTGCTGCAGCAAGAACGTCCTGGTCTAAGGTAGTTGCATTTGAACTGATTAACTTTCGTAACTCCGAGCTAAATCTGTCGATGAACTTCTCCGCTTGGTTTTGCTGAGCTTCTTGATGAACTTTCTGATGAGCTTGCATCATCGCGTAGAATATTCAAAACATTTGTTGTTCGTCCATAGCCTGCCCTTGTGGAACGGTAGGCATCGGAGGAGCAAACTGCGTCGATGGTGGAACGTCATCTTCCTGGATTCTCGAGGCATGCTGTCTTGCTGGACTGAGTTGTTGTGATAATTGACCTTCTTCCACTAGTATCACTTCATCTTCGTGGGTAATCACAACACCTTGTGGTGCTGCTGGATGAGTCTCGTCGCCGGCTTGTGGATCCATAATTCTGCACCCAAAATAAATTATAAGAGGCGCACAGGAATCAAAGCAGGATGCAAGTCAAGAATTTTATTCGAATCCGATACAGATATCAAGAATGTTTCAAGCAAGTGGATGAGATTCTAAAAACTTATCCTATTCTTATTGCAGGCCTGTTCGGTCCCTAAGTTGAAACCGAACAATTTAGTCGTTGACCTGCATGGACCACCACAAAAACCATGTCACGCTCCAGTCCCAAAATACCGAGGGACCGGACACGTGGCAATGGCCAGCAGCACACTCCGATGGACAAACCCAATTTAATGGATCCATCGGGGCATACTTAAGCTGTAAAACAATAATCAGGGTCTACTAATCTCATCCACAGAATGAACATATCAATATCAACAAAAGGAATATAAACATCAACATCAAGTCACAAGTAATTAAATCGGGGAACAACCCGATAATCAAGTCTGATATAATTGTTCATTAAACAAGAATGTAAAGAACATCACAGACTGAGTATGGAAGAAACATATACTCAGGAAAATCTATGACAATCACCTAGTCCTTGGTTCCTGGTTCTGCTCCACTGTATGCACCTGCTCCTGCTTCTGCTCCTGCTAATGCTCCTGTCCCGTATACCTCGGGATAGATCTCGTCTGCAAATCCTGGGGACATAATCCGGATCCAGGTCCTCAGGGGACATAGCAAGGTACAATATAACTCAAGTCAAAATAAATGCAGTGCAGAAATAAATGAAATAATAGGGTAAGCTATATAACCATCTATGTGAAATGCAAGATGAGAGCATCACTAAAACTCAGGCTGAGACCATTACAAGCTCTGTGTCGGGGAGCCGGTAGCAGTGATATCACTAGTAGAGTGCCTAGCTCTAATATAGAGTCTAAGGCCTCACAATAATATCTCTCTAGTAGAGTGCCTAGCTCTGATATAGAGTCTAAGGCCTCACCATAATAAATATATATAAATCAGCCTGTAGCCTGTATGTCTCTCCCCACCCAATGTAATCACACGTCTCATGTCCATGACACGCAAGATCAAAACTAATACAGCAAGTCATATAATGATCTAAGAATATAATGTCTATGTCATAAATCCTGCAGCCTACACAGAATTATCTTGAATATTTCAGGAAGATTCTGTCTCATGATTAGTATCCGGTGTCCTAGGTTATAACGTACTTGATAATGCAAGTACGAGAATATAAAGGGTGTCGATATCCATCTCTAGGTGACGTTACACAACTCCGCGTACGAGGTTGGCACCCGACTATTAATCGGACGCTAAGTAAGTCACACGGTCCTAGTTTTAAGCATACACAATAATGTATAAATAAGTCAAGGAAATAAGTAGCAAAACTGCAGAGTTTGGCAAGGTACACTTGCTTGGGGTTCTGGCTCCAACTGTAGCTCTAACTTCAGCGGGAATTACAGGGACTCCTCCGGTTGCTGAAATAGACATCACCATCAGATTCAGAAAATATCAAATAGGTAGAAACACCTGTCCTTTAGTCCAATTTGGACACAGGAGCAAAAATGACAGTTTCTGGTCAAAGCGGGGTCCACATGTGGGCCGCTTTGCACCGAAAAATATGTCAAAACCAAATGTCTCCAAATATGTCAAACTTAGTGTCAACAGGTCCAGAACATTGATACGAACCCAACAGAACTTTCAGAATTGGATTTCGATGAGCCGATCACAAAATCGCCCGTCAAGTTGAGCCGTGGGACCCACGATACGCGATTTTGTCAATGTTCTCAGAATCGAACCAAACTTGGGTCACAGGACCAGCGTATTGCTATGAGTCCGTTGGCACAAGTTTTGTTTCGATCCGACGTCTGTACACAAAGTTACGACGTGATTCAGAACAGGCAGATACGGGATGTTGTCGGCGGATACGCGTTGATTCCGGTGTGCACGCACATCCAAATCAACTTTTGCAAAATTTGCACGTCCGTATCGACGGTGCACACCTTTCGGTGAAGACCGCACGCGACCAAGTCGTCCCGTTTGGCGGGGCGTACTCAGTTCCGGGGTGAAATAGGGCGTTGGTTTCCTGTTTTTGGATCGCGGTTCGCGATCGCCACAGGACGCGACACACCGAGCGGGTTGCACGGGCATCGAGAGGGTCACGCAGGATTCGTGTCACAACTGAAGGAACCAAAAACGGGGCAACCAGGAGAGAGAACGGGTTACCTGAACATGGCTCCGTGAAATCTGAATTACTCGTGTCCGCGTCGTCTCGACACGAGCTGAGTCGTGTCCGGGCCGTCTCCTGGCTAGGTTTAGGGTTTAGGGTCTCTGGTTCACCGGAGACTCACCGGAGGGGCTCGCCGGGGAGGTTCTGGGCTCGCCGAGGCTTCGTCGGAGGCGGCTGGGTTCGCCGGGGCCGGCGGAGACGTCGGTGAGGGCGGAGACAGCGAGGTTCGAGGTCGAGGCGGCCGGGGAAGATGACGGCTGGGGCTCGGGTGTTCGATGGTGGTGCGGCGGGGTGGAGAGGTGAGCAGGAGGAGGAGATGGGGTGCTGGAGGAAGAGGGCGGCGTCGGCGCAGGAAGGAGGGAAGATGGGGCGCTGGCTAGGGCGGCCGAGGGGAGAGGGGTCGGCAGCGGAGCAGGGCGAAGCCGAGGGGGAGACAGGGTGGCCGGGGAAGGAGATGCGGGGGCTGAGTCGGCCGGAGTCGGGGTGGCTCACGGAGGGCGGTGCTGGGTGGAGGAGATAGATGGTCGAGGGGGCGGGTTCAGGCGGAGGTGTGAGGGATTTTTATAGTCGGAGAAGAAGGCGGAGTGGCGGCCGGACGTTGCGGGGGAGGGGAAGAGGAGGAGCTGGACGCTCGGGGAAGAGGAGGCGGAGCGGCGCAGGGTGCCGGAGTGGCGCGTCGGTTACGCGGCGGAGGAGTCGGGTGAGCGGCTGGGGGAGGTGAAAGGATTTCGGGTCGGGCTGGGCTGAGACGGGTCGGGTCGGGTCGGGCGGATCCGGCCCGATCCACTAATCAGGAATGCGGGTTCGGGTAGAAACGGGTTTTGGGTCACGGGTTAGACCCGGATCCGACCCGCTAGGTTTGAGTTTGGGTTGGGTTTGGTTCGGTTTAACAGTGGATTGGTTCGGTTTGGTTTATTTCAAATAAACCGGGTTTAATTAGGGTTTAATCGGTTTAATTATAACTTGATTTTTAGGGTTTTAAAAATGCTTCCGGGGTCCAATAAATTCCCGAAAAATTATCCTATGTCTAATTTTTCATTTCACACCATAAAATATTATTTTCATAATATTTTAATATTATTTAATTTCATTTAAAATTCTTTAATTACAAAATAGCTTAGTTTTAATTAATAAAAATCCCAGAAAATTCCAGAAAATTGTAAAAAATTCCAAATTAAAATTCTTAAAATCAGGGGGTTTACATAGACCATCATAAACTTTTCTCTACAGGAGATGCTTCTTCAAGAGCATTTAGGGTGTGTTATATTACTAGTCTCTTCTTCTAGAGAACAGAATTTTTAGAACCTTTAGGTCTTACGCATTCTTAAAGTAGAACTTATTCCTTTGCTACCTTTATTTGGTTCATTTGATATTTAGTTCTATTCTAGAAGGTATGTTTATAGTTGGTATAGCTATTTATGCACCATTATTAAAATTATCAAGTAAGCATCTAATATTCATTTGTAATGAAATACAAAGTGGAAGTATGCCATAATACATTCTTCTAGAATGATGCTTTACGACGTTCTTCATGAATGATAATTCAGAATGTTCTTCTAGAAAGATAATTCATGATGTTCTTCTGGAACAAGGCATTTATCTTCCTTCTATCCCCCCTGACGACGAGTTTTTTGTCTTATCAAAGTGACATATCGTAAATTTTACGTTAAAGATGATGTCACATAAAATATTTAATAATCTAAGGAGATGAACATATAAATATAAAAACTATAATTCACAAAACATAGATGTCAAGCTTGCAGATTCAAATCATACCAACATAAGCCATATAAACCTAAAAATAATGCAAGTCTAAATAAATGAAAGTAAGCTATTAATTATTCAAATGCAATCTTCAGGATTGATGGTTGTTAAGTGATAACCAAAAAAACTCATTATGATTATTCTCATCATCATTGTCTCTGGGTGTCTCGGTCGATCATGCCATAATTTAAAAGTTATGAGATCATTAGGCTTCTGGCTCACAATGAAACCATATAATTGAGCTTCTAGATTAACGTAGTATATGACTTGTCATTCCCAATGTGATATCCCTAGTGAATATTTGGAGAATTTATTTAGACGGACTTCTAGTTCCCTTAGACGAACTTCTGGATTCTAGACTAGTGGTTACACCAAATTATTTCTTTTAATAAAGAATAGATTAAGAAAGAAAGAGAAGAATGTAGCCGAATAAATCTTATTAGGGATTTCTCCTTTATATATATATATATATATATATATATATATATATATATATATATATATATATATATATATATGTGTGTGTGTGTGTGTGTGTGTGGGGGGGGGGGGGTTATTGTAGATAGGGATAAAGGGTATCCATAATTGGTTTTATCCCAAATCACAACATGCATGAATTTTTATTTACAGCCAACAAAACACCCCCACATCCCCTACGCTTGTGATGGAAACATGGTGTGACCCAAATCGGAGTTGGCCCATGAGGTACGATATTGGACTTGGCCCATATGCCTTAAAAGAAAATTTTCATGTAAGGTCTGAACTAATCCCAATTATCTATACCTCATAGTTCCCCTTCCTATCCAATGTGGGACTAAACTATCAACTCCATTATTACCATCTTTTGAGCGCTCAACCAAAAATAAGATATAATCCAAAAATCTATACCTTAGCTCATTTTTGCTGACTGAGAAACCAAGCATACCCCGACTATCTTTGTTCGTTCCTGCTAACCGAGTACCCTTACTCGTTTTCGCTAGTCGAGCACCTTAGTCATTACCTCCAGCCGAATACCATGAGATCCAACATATTATCATCTTGATCATTTCGACCATAGAACCAAATATGACACGTTTATCCACACCATCAGTGTATGCCAACCACAACTTCTTGATCCACCTTGGGAGTGTCGTCTCCACCTTTAAAGCCAATCTGTGTAGTTTCTCTAACCTTAGGTATGATCCGCCTTTAGACCTCCTTATAGAGGATGCTCCTACTCCACCTTAAATAAATAGTCCATATATTCAATATACAGTCCGATTATATACGTAAACGTTTAGCACAATCTATCTCGAACCAATTAATGTCACCCAAACCAGCCCCTTAATCTTGGACTATGATACCACTTGTTGGAAATGCGGTGTGACCCAAATCAGAGTTGGCCCATGAGGTACGATATTAGACTAGGCACGTAGGCTTTATGTCACATCCCGTTATAGGAATACGGTGAGCCGAGTACGTAACATCGGTTTCAAGCTACGCACATACGAATACCTCAGTATCCGTATTCGCGATTATCGCATGTACAGTTCTAGGATGGGTTTACCACATGTCATTTACTACATAAAATAATAAATAACAATTTGGTTAAAGAATATTCTAAACTATAAATAGGAAATTGACTTTTCTACCCTATTACAACTATTAATCTGAGAATATATAATACAATTATACCTTTAATAGATTATGAGAAGAAATCTGGTTCCAACTCGATTGCCTTCAATTGTAGTATCTCATTCTTGTTCTCCAATATTCAATATACGATATCAGCATCTTTTGATATATTTCTACAAATCTAATTAATGAACAATAATAGGTCGTCAAATGACATGCAAGATCTCGGTTAAGGATGAGAAAATTGAATAAAATAAAATAAGAATATTAGAATAATTGGATTCTCAAATTTCAAGATTAAGAAATGGAATATTTAATTTATAGGACTCATTATAGTATAAACTTGAAATATGACTCGACTCTATTCTACTGAATTCCTCGGTGTTCAAGCAATCAATACATTCTAAGATTCACTACCACAATCAAAAAAAAGTTTTCTATATAATGATACAATTTAGAGAACACATTTAGATAATATATATCGCCTATTTTCTCGACAATAATCCTATTTATTCGGGATTAGATGATGTCTGGATGGGTACAGTGCCTTATATTCGACCCCCATATAGAATGTGGAAACTTGAATTATGAATTATCAAATTTTGCTTTTATACTAAGAATTTACTAGATTAGAATTATGTTGGTGAGCTAGGCCTCACTTCCGGCATCGTAAGACCTTATGAATGGCAAAAAATATTGATCAACTTTCACTGGTTTGTTAACTATATTGCAGAGATTTCGTACGGTATGATTTAGTTGTTCTCTCCTGTCCAATGCACTAACATAAAGCTACAAACATTCCAATCCTATTATCTTATATTTAGTTTATGTTGGATACAAGTATAAATCTTGAATCTCGATTTGTGTATCCAAGTACTACGAAAAGCAAAAAATATAAGTCGCGTAGCCTGAGACTGATGTTACATACTTGACTTGCCATATTCTGGGAGGAGGGTGTGACACCTTAAAAGGAAATTCTCATGTAAGGTTCGAACCAATTTAAATTATCTACATCTCATGATCCCACCTCCTACCCGATATGGGACTAAACTATCAACTCCATTGTCATCACATTTTGAGCGCTCAACTAAAAACGAGATACAATCCAACAGTTTATTGTAAAAAGATTGGTTGATAAACAACATGCTTACAACTATTGTCAAAATTAATAAAGTATATGATGGAGAAAAAAAATCCACCAACAAAATTAGAATACCATATGTGGTTCCTTCTATTCTACAAAATAAGCTCATATATTCTGGATATAGAAATTCTCAGGCTTAGGCTACAACTCCTGTTGATGGTACGGGACCATTTTGGGGTGTCAATTGATCCGTACTATTCTACAAAATGAGCTCCTACATACTGAATCTAGAATATAGAAATTGGGATGAGCCTTACTAATAATGCTCTAACACTTTCTTAAAAGCATGAAAAATAAATTTTCTGTGTCAAGATGTTGGGTAACCCAAGAACATGCTGACCTATCCCGATTTTGACTGGGTTCAATCCGGGTCAGGACAACCCAGTCAAAGAACCCGGTCCTAGCTTTGACCAAAAAATCTTAAACCTAGCTTGGGCTTAGGGCCCAGATATAGTTAGTTTGGGATAAACCGGTGTCACTACCACATTTCTAGATAGGAATATTTTTGTCTTTTAGCATATTTTATATTTAGTGATTAAATATTTATACATTGTGCTACTAATTATTTATATTGTGTTGTACTATTTATTATTAGTTAGTAGGCTAGCCTAACTATTGGACTTGTCATTAATGGACCTAATTAGATTGTCATGACACATTGAGCCCAACATTGGGTTAGGCCCATTAGACTCATTCCTTTTAGTTAATTAAGAGATTAGATTATTTTTATTAGATTAGAAGCTTCCTAATCTAGCCCTTCTAATTAATTTCTCAAAACTAGCTAGTGGGGGGTATTGTTGACAATGTAAATTACTTGGAGGAGGGGCAAGAGGGGGCCGGCCATAAGAGAGGCTCTCTCTCTCTCTCCTCTCATTAATTTATTTCAATTTTGGATCCCCAATTGTGTTCTTCCCTAAATTACTTTATTCCTCCACCAAATTTACCCTAATTCACTATCATTCCCTTTTTTATTTACATCACCTAAAGAACATTAGAGCTTGGATTGTAAGGAGTACTTGGAGAAGGAGACATTTGATAGGAGCTTGTGTCCTAATTGTGTTCATTTGGATTTTGTAGTGGAAATCTATCTCCTAATAGGTATCATTCTGAATTTTCTCCTTAATTAGACTATAATTTATGCATTTGATCAGTATGAAATCTTCCTTGACTTAGGGCTATCCATAGGAACAAAAACTAGGTTCATATGACTTATATTATGACTTCTATATAGATTTTTATGCCCAATTTAGAGAAATTCTGATATTGATGCATCAAATGTGTGTCATGAGACCAATTAGATCTAATTAGACTTATATTGATAGTGTGGGACTAGATACGTGTCCACAATTGGACACCAGTATGACGTATCATGGTATTTTTTGATATAATTACAATGAGCAACAGTCCAAGCTTGGTTGCAGGTGTTCTTGGACTTGCATGCAGCAGTTGGCTAGGTGTTCTGCAGCAAGTCTAGAGGTGTATTGAGTTCTCCGGTTGGGGTACCTATGTTGCTAAATTGTAATAGCAGTTGCTTTTGCAGGCCATGCTCGAACAGTAATAGAGAGGAGCAGTGAGGGAGTATGAGGAACATGTTTGTAGGGGGTTGAGTCTGCAGACAGTGTATGCAATAGGGTTTTCTGCATTAGTAGCAGATAGTAGCAGTTACAACAACATTGTGAGAAGCAGCTGTGTAGGGCTTGGGTTCAGGTTTTAGAGAGGAAATCTGTGCGGTATCAGAACTATTAGGGTGGATACATGATTATCATATGATATTGGTACCATGATAATATTAGTATCAATGTGATACTCAAGGTATCATGGAGTTAGGATACTAAGGTATGTTTTAGTGTTAATGTACATTTATTAGAATTGGGTATAATATTGGTGTAGTATATTGTTATAGTTAGATATTATAAGTATAGTTAGATATGAGTCTATATAAGGTATATATAATACCTAGTATATGATATTGTCTAGTATAGCCTAATATTAGTTAGGTATTACCTAGTATACTTGGTATAAGACCAGTATGACCTAGTTAACCTAGTATTAACTAGTATGGTCTAGGTAAACCTTTTAAGTGACCTAGTATCACCTCATAACCACTAGCCTAGAAAAATATATTTTGACTCATATTAGTTTATTTATCTTCATTACCCCCAAGTGACGTGGTATTTCATATATAGGTCTGTGTGATACCGGCTTGGGCACCGAGTTACATAATTTGCTCAAGACCAGAGGAGACTATATTCTTTGATAGGTTTTTGTTTATGATATTTTCTATGTTTCTTGTATTTATCGTAGATATTATTGACTTATTGACATATGGTTACACAAATTGGTATTTTTCGGATCCCGTCATGAGATATTATTCATGGTAGTTCCTGGCGTATCATGTACATGCCCTGTTGCTCTTATACTTTTATGGACACTGATTCTTGGGGAGATTATCTACCTTCTCAGAGAATTCTGTGTCGTAACGTGCCATGGTTGGATCCACTATACCAGTCGGGGGTTGAAGAATGTTAGTTAGATATGTGATCATACCCACCCTGTATAATTATTTCTGTACAAGCACCTTGTTAGTGTTAATCGTATACCTCACGTATGATTAACCAGGTCATGATTCCTGTACAAGTTCCCAAGCCAATCACATGTCGAAGCTAGTACTCACTCACTTAGTTGTATTTCCTGACTCCTGTATATGATGCTCATCTCTCTTGTACTATTTAGAATATTTTTATATTCTGTATATTTTATGCTCATGCTCTATTTATCTTGTACATTCTCTTTATTTACTATTACATAGTCTTTATCATTTATTTACAGCTTCTGTTAGAGGTGTGATTCGCTCCAATCCTGACTGGATATATTTTTCAGATGATTTAGCTGACTGGTATCCTACACACTATGGACCTTATGACGTAGTGGGTGTAGAGTTAGAGACGGTGGCTCAGGAGGAGCCAGTACCGGGAGATGATCAGCTAGTTGCAGATTTTTAGACTAGTGGATTGGTTATGTCTCAGTTTATACTTTTGGCATGTATTATATTTGAGACTATGGTGCTAGTCTATTAGACTTGGATATGAGATATATTTGTGACTATGATTAATTTCTTTCTTCTATTCCATATCGTGCTACATCTTCCTCTAGTTTATTGTGATTGAGTATTATTTGGTCCTCTATTTGGAGTTGAGATATCTTGACAGGTACATATATATTATGTGAGATGTTTAGATAATATTGTTGACCTAGACAACATTCTACCGCCGATGCTGTAGCGTAGGATGGATGTACCCACGTACTCGTACCCTCACATCGGGTGCGGGTCGTGACAACCAGGCTACGTTTAGGCTGAATTTCCATTTAAAAAAATAAAAATAGTATTAGTAGAGAAGAAAAATTAAATAAAAAAAATTAGAGAAGAAAAGAACTCATTAAGAAAAATAAATAAAATTGATTTAATTGACAAATCTTACATTAACAAAGTCAAAATGTAAGAATTTTTTATTGTAAACAATATAAAAGGTACAAAGTTCATCTTTAAAATTTTCTTCAGTCTCCGGTCTTCAAATCCAATCTTTTTATATCCAGCTTTCTTTGAATATTTGACGACGGTTTTCGATATCTTTTGTCACACCCGATTCCAAATTTGGTATTTCTTGAATTTTTAGAATTTAATTTTTTTTGATAATGTATTCTTGTTGTTGAAAGAGACAACCTGAGACCAGTAGAATACCCATTGGCATTGTCATAGACCTGATTTAGGACCCGCATATGGAATAGACACTTGGTTCGGTTCATTTGACTGAACCCATGATTAAACCATTTTTTTCTCCTCTTAGTATATATATGAGTATTTTCTCTCTCCTCACCCATTTTCTTATTCAATCTTATTGCTTCCTTCTTCCTCCTCTCCTTCAAGATCCCTCTAGGCAAACCCTAGCCCTAGGGAGAATTTGTTGTGACTTGGACCAAGAGAGGTAGAGACTAGGAGCCACCCAAGGCAAGTACATCTTGCTCAATGTTGAAGCCTTGATTTTTAGATTTTTTTATATATATATTATTTTAAAAAATATATTTGATGGAAAATATTCTCATTGAGTTGTTGATCATATTTAGTTCTTGGATTTTTTGATTTTGATGAGTATATTTGAGTAGATCTGAATTTAAAATTTAGGTTTTTTATGGTTTCATGTGTTTTTCGTGGTTTTGATATACTAAAACATGGTATTTTAGAAAAAATAATTTTTGTGGTTGATGAAGCACTTTATTTTGAGCATTTTGGCTTTTGATTGACTTGATTCGGAGTTAAAATAAAGTTTTATGGTAAAAATAATTTTTAATTTTTTTGGAGTTTTTGCCATGGCTGAACCTACTGTTTGGAGAAGACGAAGTTTTTATGTGACCAACGACCTATGTGGCCGAGTGTCACGACCCACACCCAAAAAATCGGGCATGAGTCGTGGGTACGTCCAGCCTACGCCGCAGAATCGGCGGTAGAACGCTGTAAAGGTCCGTTCTAGGTCAACAATCTATAACTCACAAAAACTGCCAATATAACCTCTCCAAAAGGAGGGCAACCACGCAATATATATATATGCCTCAATCACAATAACTAGGGGAAGAGTAAAAGCACGATAAGATATCACAAAAAAATAAAGAAACGAAGAGCAAGACAATATCCCAAAATATACAGTCCAAGTCTACAATATCACAGAAGCAACAAAATAATAAGTACAATCATCCAAAATATCAACTGGGAACAACCCAGGAAAACCCACCTAGCTAACTAGGGCACTAACGGCGTCTCCTCGACGGGCTCCTCCTAAGTCTCGGGGTCACAACACTCCT